>CAHIKZ030001970.1:0-265000 GCA_903632075.3 Acanthosepion pharaonis | reverse complement strand
TATACTCCCCAGCCAGCAAAATCCCAGTTCCCTACTCCAAAAACAAATGATGGTTACTCTCAGGTTCAGCCCCCAAGAAGACGACAGCTTTTTGCTGACAATGAAGAAGTCCACAAATCAGCTAGAGTGGCAAAAGTGTTTGCTGAAGCTATGATGAATGATGTGGCTTGTCAAGGAAGAGATAAACTGAGTCCTCAGGAACAGATCGAGATGGAGCCATTGCCATTCTGCACTCTTGATGGTATTCCCGACACTGAAATTGCGCAAAAAATGAACATGCTAAAACAAGGTGATAGTTTTTATATTCCCAAGTCATCAACCAACCAGCCAAATATCTTGAAAACCAATATGATGGATCCTAAAAAGATCTACCCTATTGGTAGATCCCTGTCCACATCGGTACCTTCTAAAAACGATTCGGTGTTTGTTGTTCCTTTGTATGAAAAAATTGATACACCTGAACATGATATCCACCAATCTTCCATTCATGAGAGAATAATTCCAGTCAGTGAAGGCCAACGGATCTTTGCCCATAATGCAATTCCTGAAAGAATTTATCAAAGATCACCTTCACCATTTGGTGTAAAACCATCATCTTCGGAAAGTATCTATTCGAAAGCAACAAAACTGGGTGATCCATTATATGGAAAGATTACAAAGAAAGCAGATCAAAGTTCTCCAGCCAAGTACAACTACAAATATATCTTATGCCAGACACCAAAAAAAGACTCGTGTTACTCAGCAAATATGGCTGAAGTTCCTTCCAAGTCAAGACATTGTATGAAGTCACCAGATGAACATTTGCAATTCTCCCCTCAGAGACTCAATTATGCTGTAAAGGAATCCTTCCAAGGAAAGCCGTCTACTTTTTATGAAAGTTCCCAGCAAGACATGCTTGATTTAAGTGTAACTCCGGAATCTCTAACTTCAGATTTTTCACCTGGGGATGATAAGCAGGAACGAGGTAATATATCTGGAACTTCAACAGAGTTTTCTCCCCCTGGAAATAATCCTAACCGTAGCAATGCATCAGGGACATCAGTAGATCAATCCCCAAGTGCTTTCCAAGATGTGAGAAAAGTGTGTGACACTCCCATTGCTCACCCCAAAATGTTACCCACAACTCCAACTGATTCACCAACAAGTGCCAACTATGATGGACAATCAAGAACTGATTGCGATAAATCTTTGAAGACATTGCTTGTTTATTCACCAGAAGACAACATTAACTACGAGGACACATCTGGGAGTAAAGTTGACTTTTCCAGAAATGTCACTGGAGAATCTGTTAATTTTTCACCTCCAGACAGTCACTCGCAGTATTTATCTACAAGTCGTGTATACTCGCCATCCAGGCACATTGTTGAAACTGACAAATTCTCACCCTCTTCTCCATTGGCAATGAGTGAAACGAGCTCTCGAGGAAATACTTCTGGTGCTTCAGCTAAAATGTCTCCTTGCCGCAACTTACCCCATCCTCCTGTAGCCCAGATGTTAACACCGAAGATGGTGCCGGCAGTTAAGGAGGTCATCATGAACAGTAGAACAGCTTCTGAACCGCCAAAACGAAACACAAAGTATAACAAACGAGAAGAGTATACGAGTTCAATACGAAGCCGATCTGCTTCTCTCTCTCCTCATCGAAATATTGGAGATGATTCTTTAGGTCCTCGGGAGCAGCCTTATGGTCAGTATGGGCCATATAACAGAAAAATTGAGGGGTCAAATGTTTATTTGTCCCAAACAAAGAAAGATCAGGATGACAGTATATACAAAGGTCAGAAATGGAACCCTGACATTGAGAGTCAGCCACGCAAAGAGAAGCCACCACCTCCCTATCCATCCCGTACTTCACATAATGGACCATGCTCAAAATTACATGGCGAGTCACGTAAAAATCTTCTTCGGGGTCGGGGTAATTTTCGAGTGGGACCAGAAGGAGTCAGTTACCGGAGGAAGAAAATAGAAAGGTTAGACATGAGTTTTGACCAGGCTGATGATTTGCCACGGTCAGAGTTGGATGTCGAGGGTGATGTGGACAGAGAAGAGTTGTACCCAACACCCGAAAAAAATCGAATATTTTTAGATTATGAGTACCAAAAACACTTGGAGGACCAGCAAAATTTCTTATTGCTCAGAGACAAAGGAAGTGGTAGTGATTCTGATGCAGTCGAGACTATTATATAATCAGAAAAGACTTTCTTTTAGTTGATAAAAGTTGTAAAAAATACAACTTATGTGACTCAGTTTGAACAATGTTTGTAGAAGTGAGAAAAGTGTCTCATTTCTTTTATCTTTTTTATCTCACAGCATGGACGTCAATAAGTTCACAGTCTCATGATGAAAAAAAAAGCACTTATTTTACACAACAAATATTTATTTTCAACATAGTGTTCTTCTTTGTCAGTGCACTTAATTCAATGATGAATCAAACATTATACAATTAAATTTTCAGATCAAAATTTAGCTGCAGACATTGATTCACCAATTTATATCAAAATTTGTAATCAAATGAAATCATACAGAAAGGGCTTTTTACAATTAACATGATCATTTTGGCAAACTTGAACATCCGTGTCTGCGAAAATCTGTCAAAAAGACAGTTTTTCCCTTAACATTAATATTATTTTAATTATCTTCACTCTCTCGTAAATGTTTATTGTTTAAAAAAGTGATGATTAGAATTTTAATAAGACTAAACATATGAAAGTGAATTTATATATTTTTTTGTTCTTGAGAATTTACAGCAAAGATATTAAACATTATTTATTTATTAGATTGCTTATAATAATTTTGAGAATAAATTTGGAATGGTTGGCAAAACATTGGCTAATTGCAAATTGATTCGAACTTTATAAAATGGTAAATAATAAGGATTTTCTTAGAGTTGGTTCACATATTTTAATAATTTAGTAAATGTTTGTAAATTTATGAATAAGAGATTTTCATATTTATTTCTTTATAAATTGGTAAATGATAAATATTGCATTGCATTAGTTTTAATTGTACTAGTTTTTAGAATTCTTTTAAATATAAAATTATTCTTGTAAATAAACAATCTAATAAATAAATCGTGTATAAAATTTTGTTGTAAATTCTCAAGAACAAAGAAAATGTATAAATCCACTTTCATCATAAGTTTAGGTTTTATTACAAATCAAATCATTGCTTTTTAAAACAATAAACATTACTGAGGAGTGAAGGTAGTTAAAATAACAGTGGTGTCAAGAGAAAAAAAATCCTTTTGACACTCCTTTTTTTTGTGGGCATGAGGGTTCAAGTTTGCCATCATTTTTATCTTTATTTGTTAAGAGCAAATTAAATAATTTAAAATACACACACACACACACACACACACAAAAGAAATTGCAATAACTTCTCTTTTATTAATTCTCTCAGATTGATTGGATAATTTTGATGCTTTTTACAATGTAAACTGTTCATAATGTCAGTCCAGCATTTTGGAATCATTATTTGTCATTGTCTATTCAACTACCAACCACTTATATTCTTAGTATTTAATGATGGTACCGATCTCATTTCCAAATTGTTGAAGAATAACCATTTTTGTCTTGCACTGAAAGCACCTTGTTCAGTCATGGAACAGTTATGTAATAATATTACTTTTTTTTTTCTTTTTGCATTTGGTGCATTTATTATAACTTTTGTTATCACGATTGGATTCTGTTACTATAAAATAGAGTAAATTTTGGCAATCTTTGACCTTCGTCCACAAAAAAAAACCCCAAAAACAAAAGAAAGTGTCAAAAGGACAGTTTTTCCCTTCACATTGCTATTATTTTAACTACCTTCAACTCTTTCGCAATTGTTATTGTTTTAAAAAGTGATGATTAGAATTACAATAAAACCTAAACATATGAAACTGTATGTATATATTTTCTTTGTTCTTGAGAATTTACAACACAAATATTAATCACTATTTATTATATTGTTTATTGGAATGGTTGGCAAAACATCAACTAAATTACCAATCGATTGAAACTTTATAAAATGGTAAATAATTATAGTCGGTTCACATATTTTTATAATTCTAATTTTTATAATGTTTATAGTTTGTTTTTTTTTTATCGGTATCACCCCATGCACAGCAGTATGTGCCACTAAGACACATGGGGTTACAGGGTGTGGAAGAATTAGGAACAGAAACATTAATAATGATCAGGAAGATAAAAGAGTAATCAGGAGGATAGTAAATAGCAATTGACAATGCATTTAAATTTTTGCAGATTAATGTTAGATGGAAAGGAGGTTCCACAAGCATGAAGTGTGAGAAAAGAAACTGTTAGCATAGAATTTATGACTACAATTAGCCAGCTAAACTGTAAATTGATGAAGTCTAGATGCCAGTCTAGTACTGTGCTTAAATTCAAAAAGTCTACGTACCATAGAATTTTATTATGAATAAAAAATTATTTTCTTTATAAATTGGTGAATGATAAATATTGCATTGCATTAGTTTTAATTCTATTAGTGTTTTATATTTTTTTTGTAAATTCTAAAGAACAGAACAAATGTATAAATTCACTTTCATCATGTGTTTTGACTTTATTACAATTCTAATAAACACTTTTTAAAACATTGCTGAGGAGTGATGGTAGTTAAAATGATAGCGGTGTCAAGGGAAAAAAATCATCCTTTTGACACATCATTTTTTTGTTTTTGTTTTTGTAGGCTCAAAGATTAAAAAGTGCTTCTGAGAAGATAATTTAATTTTTTTTATTTGTCTTTGCTTTATTTAATTTTGGTTGAAGATCTTCAACTGTCACTGGATATGGTCATCGATTTGAGCACTTTGACATGGTGTAATGGTTAGCAAGCTTGTCTCGCTTTATCAATTGCTACTGAGTAATGAGTTTGATGCTCACTAGGTGCCTCTTTCAGCCTTGTTTTACTTTGCTTAGTAAAATTCTGGATATGGTCATCAGTTTAGAAAGTAAATATTGTTTTCTCCTTTTTGAGAGAGCATAAATTATATCAGATGTAAAAGCCACATTGATCAAATTTGGCTCTAATTTGGCTTTGTATTATTTTTTGGGAGGAGATCGTTTGGATTAAAAAACCTATGTCTAAAACTGAATAACACCTCAGAATTGTTAGGGTCACCAGAAGCTTTAACATATATAGAGGGAAATTTACCTTGAAGATGGTCAGTGATCTTTTAAAATTTGAAAATTCTGTTTTCGCACACCGTCTTTGCAGTTGGTGAAATTCTTATTAGAAGAAATGTTCTTTATTCCAAATAAATTGAATTTTTAAATGTATTTTAGCAAAAACTCAGTAAAAATCATGAAAAACTGAGTTTTTAGAATTCCTGTTGAAAGAAACTGATTTTTTGATTGGAGAAAATTTGTTTTTAAAGAAAATTTTGCTGATCATAAAACTACAGCAAAGAAGCAAAATTCTGGAAAAACAAATATTTTTCAAGAGTCAGTTCTTACAAGTTGCATTAAAAAAATAAACTTATCGTGTGTACTATTCATAAATACTACTTTCTTTTCATTCACAAGTAATATTTCTTTATAAACTTTTTACATCGTTCAGACTGTTGTCCTCATCTTTGTTGTTGGTACGGACCCAATATTCTGTAAAATGGAGACAATTAGAAAATTGTGGACAAATTAATAGATTCGCTTCCAAATTCCAATTGCCTCAAGAAGGTCGGAGCAATACAACGGCCAAAACATGGATATGGCAACAAAGAGATGGACAACAGTCTGAACAATGTAAATAGTGTAAATAGTTACAAGACGTCATCTCAGAAATATAGACAAGTAATATTTCTTTTCTACAACATTTCTTTTGCAAGACGCGGCATTGACCCTGTTGCCAGTTTCATGACAAAACTGGATGAAAATTCAAGCACAAATGATATTTGGCCCAAGTAGCCAACAATTGTAAGAAAAACAATTTTTTGCTTGGTGAAAGAATTTCTGGGATGAAGAGTTATCATTATTTACATTCAGGCTAATATCCTCATCTTTGTTTTATTATCACAACATTTCAGCCTTCTGGTGTCTATAGATCTATTCTGGGTAGAACTCAACTCTTTTTTAATAAAAGATTGTTTGATCAAACTTTCAATTGACCAAATAATTTTTATTAAAATCTATTGTTATAATTATTCTGTTTTATTTCTTTTTAAGTTAAAACTTTATCGTAGGTAATGTAAATAGAGAAAAAGGGAAAAAAAACGTTTGGTGTTATTTTAATATATCCCGGCATCTTGGAACATATTCTGCACACGTAAGGGGAGACTACTCGACTTTTATTCTTTTGATTCGAAAGTCTCATTTTTAGAAATGAGAAAATTGTGCTGCCTTGTGGCAAGCAATTTTTTTAAAGATTGTAGTTTCATGCAATTTAATGCCAAATTTCTTGCTTCTTCAAAGTTATTTAAATATCTTAAAAGAGTTTCACAGACAGAAGTTATTTTTTATAATCTGCGAAAATATCTGGACTCTGGTTTTAAGGTCTTCAAAAATATCTGGACTCTGGTTTTTAAGGTCTTCAAAAATATCTGGACTCTGGTTTTTAAGGTCTGCAAAAATATCTGGACTTTGGCTTAAGTACTAACATCAGAAATGCTCAATTTACTGTGGAATTGGTAAATAAAATTCAGTCTTCCTTAGGAAAGTTTAACATTTTAATTAAGACTTAGAAAATGATTTAATTAATATTTTCCAAATATTTACATCTCTCATTAAAGTTATATATATATATATATATATATATATATATATAATACTTCCATTACTTATAGCCCTTTTTGCAAATGGATGAGGCTATTATATTTGCATTCTCAATTTGGTAGAAAATTAAATTAATTATCTACTATAAAAAATTTAAAACTGCTAACCCCATTGTCAAAAATAATAATTCACCTGCAAGATCCAAATTACCGAGAACCAATATTATTCACAAATTCACATGTGCCTTAAGGAATTGTGGTCCTGACCAATCCAAATTCATAAATAATTATATTGGATATACTACAACATGCCTAACAAGAAATAACAGTTACATCTCTTTGACCATAGGTCTCATTTAAATACACATAGAAACCTACAAAACTCCATCTGAAACATACTTGTTGATAATACAAATATAAGAGTCTCATCCATATATATATATATATATATATATATATATATATATATATATATATATATATAAAATATAAATAAATTAATAAAAGCACACAAAACACTTTTCCTCACAGAGAATATGGATCTATGATTTGCATCAGAAATTCTTTTCTATTCACAAATTCAGAATTATTTTTTCATATTTTATCTTGTACAAAAAAAATTCATTCTGTACATTTTTGTGCTTCAAAATTTTTAATTGACTTTTTTGGAAATGTTTTTTTTTTCTTTTTGTTTATTTCTATACAAACGTTTTCACACTATTTTCATAGATTTTCAAAAAAAAATGTATTCATTACAAATATTTTTTTCTTCATTGTTCCATTGATTTTCATCTGTGATCATTCATTGCACTTTCTCTCTTTTTCTTTCGTTTTACACTCATTTTTTCTTTCTATCATCTTTTTCAAATCATAACAAACATAATAATCTCATTGATTCAAAATTTGTAGAATTACTTAACATTTAGCACTCTGCATCATTTATAAATATTACTTCCTCTTTTAGTGTATATGGAATCCCCTCAAAATATAGTGTTTTATACATTAATTCTATATATTTGTAACTGCAGCAGCTTGGCTCTGAATTTCAGTCAAGTTCTTTTTAAGTTTTGCCATAGAAGGGTATGACTACACAACAAAGAAATTCAAATTCAACTTGCATTGACAGAACTAACATTTTGCTACAGAGTGCTAAGAGTTAAACCTGAAATTTTCTTATTTTATAACGTTAAGTGTGTCTGCGTGTGTATTTCAAAATAATTATTTCATCAAAAATCCCTTGATTTGTTGAAATTCAAATTTCTTCTTTTTCTTTTTTCTTTAAAATCATTTCACTCCAGGCAAGTTAATAATGCCACTCACATGTAAGAGGTTACTGAAAATGAAAGACAACAGAGTGAAGGAAACAAAAATGGTGCTTCATATTTATACACTAAAATGGTACAGGGACAGAAAATTCTTCTTTTTTTTTTATTTTATAGTATATAAAAATAACAGTATTTTTTTTATACTAGATTACCTTCAAAAACTATGGTACTAGAAAGAGGTAGAAGACATTTTATAATTTTTAAAAAAAATTTTCCAGGAATCTAATTAATAAACAAGAATGCAAGTATTTTGCCTTATTTGTGTAAAAATAAAGAATACTTCTGTAAAGTTTAAATTTGGCAAAGTTTAACATACGTAACTGCAAAAGTATCTCTTCACCATTGATACAGTAAACTTTCTCACAAATTTTTATTATTTTAAAAAATATTTTTAGAATTTCAATGAAACCCAAATATATATTAAACTTGATTTATATATTTTGTTTTGTGAAAATTGACAACAAAAGAATTAAACAGTATTTCTTTTATTAGATTTGTTTTATTTTATCTTTACAAGTTTATGCAAATATATGAACCGACTACAATGTAATGTTTATTGTTTATCATTTTATAAAAAAAATAGCTGAAAATTTTTTATTCATAAACTTTAAAAATATTTTTATTCATAAATTTAAAAAAAAAATGTGAAGAAGACTATGATAAATGTGAAATAAACACATGACATATAACTAATTTTAAATTTTGAAAAAATGTATTTTCCAAGTATTTCTTTTATTTGCTTTTGCCACGAATTCACTAAAATTGTTTGCAAGCCATTTATTTATTAGACTTTTTATTTATAAGATTTGTGTTTAATTCTTTTGTCAATTTTTGAGAAAAAAGAAAATGCATGAATCTAATTTCCTATCTTTGGGTTTTATTAAAATTCCAAAAATAGCTTTTTAAGACAATCTAAATTGCAGAGAAAATCTATTAGTGTTGGGAGAGAAACTGACTGACATACATTTTGTATGTATGTTAAACTTTGCCAAAATTAGGTGGAGGAGTTCTAATATTGGATGTACTTGATTCCTAATACAATCAATCATTTCTGTATGAATTTCTCGGATGAGGATTTATCATTGTTTACATTATTTATATGTGGACTATCATTCTCATCTTTGTTGTTATTATCACAATGTTTCGGTTGGTCATTGTGTTCTCTAGCCTTCATCAGGTGCTCCATACTAGCAGGATGTGACACAAGGTCAGTATAATGTAAGAGGCCAAGCATGTGTGTCCAGGCCAGGTTCAAAAATAGCCCAGCCCCAGCTAATATCAGTTGTGCTGTTATCAGTATTACTACCCCTCCCTCCGCCAGTGCAATGAGGGAGGTACTGCCATGAGCAGTTGTTTCCTGAGACAGGGCACTTTACCATAATATTCTCTGCTTGTTAATCCAGATAATCTGTAGAGAACTTCAAACTGAACCCTTTATTTAATCTATGGTTTTGCTGACCCTGTCTAGAGATATCTCATCTACTCCTCATTTTGTACGGCTCTTGTTATTATTTGCTATGTTTTCATTGAGTTCATACTGCCACAGGACAATAGCCTAATGGATTACAGTGTTGATTTGTGAATTTAGTGACATAGTAATTGTGAGTTCAATCCCTAGAATGGGCTGGAAATAGGATGAACAATAACTGAGTAGTGCTAAATATGAACAAAGCTGTGTATCCCAAGACATAGACATCACGTTGAAACACTGGTTCTCAGATGATCACTGAAGTTAAGCTACATTGAACTTGGTCAATACCTAGATGGGTGACCACTTGGTGCTTACAGGTGCTGTAAGCTTGGATGTGCAGGTGGTGTAATGGATAATGGCTTGGAATTGTTAATTGGAGAGGCAAATTCCAATTCCCATTGGGTTCGTTACATTCACTTAAATACAATTATTCTTGGGAAAGGTATGAATTCACCTCTTCTCCTTCCAGCTATGGGTTAATTAGTAATACTTGTATCACTAAATCATTATTATCTCCAAAAAAACTCTTACAATCTAAAAATATTTTCTGGCTTTAAATAACCTGCAAAGGGTTGATGACAAAAAAATGAATCGATCAACCAAGATATGGTTAGTGGAATGGGAACAATCTACCCTTGTAGATTAAAAGAACAGTTCAGTTTAAAATTCCTTGAGGTTAATCTGATTGACAAGAACTTGAAGTCTGAAACATTGTGATAATATTAACAAAAATGAGGATAATAGTTTGCATGTAAATATTGTAAAAACACAGCAACCAATCATCTATATGTTTTGTCTTTTTTTTTTAAGATGTCTAATAACACTGCATTAATTATTAAAAACCTCTGGGAATTCAGGCTCAGAAAAGCAGTCATAATATTTGAAACACATTAAGTATTATTTTATTCCTCTTTTAACGAAATGTAGCTTCAATTTTGTCCATTTCTTTTTTATACCAAAATATGGAAAGATTTTTAAATTCTCGTAAGATTTTTTGACTCATTTACAAATTTAAAAAATAAAAGAGAAATTTTAAAATCATTTTTGTACTTGTTAGATAAAAAAAAGTTTATTTGATTTTTAGCGTATCGACTATCACATTTTAGCTGTTTTTTTTTTTAAA
Organism: Acanthosepion pharaonis; assembly: GCA_903632075.3. Classification (NCBI taxonomy): domain Eukaryota; kingdom Metazoa; phylum Mollusca; class Cephalopoda; order Sepiida; family Sepiidae; genus Acanthosepion; species Acanthosepion pharaonis. The sequence goes on along the minus strand of CAHIKZ030001970.1, from coordinate 254,372 downwards.
TCTCAAATAAATCCCTGTATAATAGTAATTTCTGATAAAATGAGGCAAAAACCTTGCAACGAAAGAGTTACCTCCCCTGTTAAATTCTTTTTGAAAGTCATTCGTGAATGCTTGTGCAAATCATTTATGTTTTTTTAAATGTCTTTCTGTAAATATGTGCATCTGATGAATGTTTGTCTGCATGTGACAGTTGATGTGTAAACATAATCCTTTCTATATATTTATGATTGTGTATATGCATATGTCGTTTATTGAGCATTTTGCTTTCAATCTTCTTCATTAAAAGCAACAGAATCTTGTTCATATTTTGGACAAAATTATCGATTTTTTTTTTCTTTTTCAACCAAATCATTAATTACACAACAAAAATTCTCTCTACATCTTTTTGTTCTTTTCTCTCAAATCTTTTTTGTGACAGACACAATACGCCATTGAATTCTGGTTGGAAAGAAAAGAAACAATTTATATCTGAATAGAAAGAAACTGAAAACTTTTTTTTCCGCAAGATCATTTTTGTATATGAAATATATTTAATCATGATTTATGACATCCTATAATTTATTTCAAAATGGAAAATACAAAGCTTTTCATGTAATGAAATTATCTAGAATCACCAGTTTGAATTCCTTCAATAATATATTTTCTTTGGAAATGTAATGAACATCAATTTTCCTTGCATAAGACATTTCATTCATGTTAACTTTAAACTATGCCATTATCTTTAACTGAATAAAGAAATGGTAGTTGAAAAATTTTTGTGCTTATAAGATAACTTGATTTTAATGCTTAAAAAAAATTGTTCTCTAATTTAAAAAAAAAAAAGATGGAATTTTTTGTACTTAAAGAATATGATATCAGTTTCTGCTATATAGATATTTTTTTTAATTTCCAAGTTTGGTAACCATATTGTCTTCTTGTTTGGTTGACAATAAACCTCATTTTTTGTGTTATTTCACACATAAATATTTTGTTTCATTTGAAATTCACTCTTTTTCACCTCATCTCACTGAAATGTGATTATATTTTTATAACATCTGCTGTAAATAAAAAGCTTTAAATATTTTGAAAATTGAAGAATTTTATTTTTTCCTTACAATGATTTTGCATAACAAATCTGGGCAAATGTTTAACGTTTGTGTCTGCAAAAAAAAATGATGTCTCAAAAGAAAAGTTTTTTTCCTTTGATAGCACCATTCTTTTAACTGCATTCATTCATCAGCAGTGTTTGTTGTTTTAAAAAGCAACGATTAGAATTTTAATAAAACCTAAACATATGAAAGTGAATTTATATATTTTCTTTGTTCTTGAGAATTTCTAACAAAAATATTAAATACTATTAGATTGTTTATTTCCAAGAATAATTTTGGAATGGTTGACATCACTGACTAAATGCCAATTGATTCAAATTTTATAAAATAGTAAATAATAAAGATTTCCTTAAAGTGGGTATACATATTTTAATAATATAGTAAATGTTTATAAATTTATGAATAAAAAATTGTTTTCATTTTTATTTCTTTATAAATTGCTAAATGATAAATATTACATATCTCGGTTCATATTTTTAGAATGTTATAAATATAAAATTATTTAATGATAAATTATTTCCCATCCTACAACCCCTTTCCTCACTGACAAAACATTTTGAGCCTCTTACTGCTCTGTTGCTAGTTCCATGGAAAGTGTTCAGACAAACTACATTCCTTAGTTCCACCAGCTCTTATCTTGACGACTAGGACCTGCCATGCTACACACATTGTAGTGAACCACTCTCATTTCCTTCATTTTCCATTGGTGAGATGTAAATTCCACTTGAGCAGCTTCTTTCCATGAAGCGTTGCTTTGTGGAACTGACTCCCAGGAGGATAATTAAAAAAAAGACAGTGAAATGAGTCATGGCTGATCATGTATGGAGGGAAGAGCATAGTCACTAACACCTATGGAATAAAGTAAAAATATTACATAAAGAATACTGGAGATACAGACATCTGAAGGAATCAGTGCATATGTCACACGATGACTTCTTCCTCAGTAGGTTCAACTTAAAAATAAATCCCATATGGGAGCCATTAATAAAGAAAGAAAAATGGCAGTAAGGCTTTAGCAGCAAGAAAAAAGAAGTGGTGGTGAAGGAGGTCAAGTGTGACATCAGTTGAAGGCAATAAAAATATTAGGTTTAAGGTTCCAACTTTTAAGTTCAAAATTGTTCCTCAGGATAACAGCCTAATAGATTAAAGCATTGGCTTATGAATTTGGGGGCATTGTTTTTTTTTTTTTTTTTTTTAATCATCTTCACCGCCAAACCAGCCAGAAAAGTTAAGACACAAGTAGGTGTGTGGAAGAATTAAGAACACAAACATTCTATCAATAAGAACATTTCATTAGTCTGATGTAGTCTTTTTTACAGGATGAAACATGTTGCACAGAAAATTTCTACTTTATCATTCAACTGCCTAAAATATTCAACTTATCTGCAAAGGAAAAGAAAAAGCAGATGAAGTGTTAATCCACAAATATATATATATATATATATATATATATATATATTTCATTTCCTAGCACATATATGGTGGACTCGTGGTTAAATTGCATATAGCATGAAACAGACTATAACCTCTAAGTGTTGACTTCTATGTTCACTTTTATATTTACATGCTCTATCTCTGATATCTCAGCATTTTCTCCCATAAATATAGCACACCTTAAGACTATATTTCTTCATATAATATATATATATATATATATATATATTATATATATATATATATATATATATATATAAAATGCTTTTCTTAATAAACTGTGGATGACAGGAGAGGCTAACACTTTACAGATTTCTTAATGACTCTTACTACTTTGACTTGAACTGTTCCTTCTGTCTGTTACCCAGACCATTTCATATGTTTTTTTTTTTAGATTTGGCATGCAGAAATAGTAGATACTTGAATACATGCATATCATCATCGTTGGTGGAAGTTGTTGCCAAGTATTGGAGTGCTCGTAGACATTCCCTTCTGTGGGAAATGTCTTATGTTGGATCTGAAGAGATGTCAATAGCCACTGCATAGTAGGGTAAGAGGTGTTCAGGGGATGGAGAGCTCTGGCTTTTCTTTGGGCAACCTTGATATCTTCTATTTGTCTATTAACAAAAATGCTCTGCTGAATTTGAATATCTGTTACTTGAAGAGTATAACATTTCTAATAACTTAATAATTATACATGTTTAAAAACTGAAAATTTTCAGAGTAATAATTTGAAATACAGGGTAGTCCGAAAGTCTTGTTGTCACCCCTATATAATATAATTTACTATTTCAGATAGCTGACATGAAAATGATAATGTTCATACAGACCTTCTTGATGTATGACAGCGTCAATGAAAGTAAATAAACTGAATCCAGTACACACATTTTGTATTGCTGTATTACTTGTTCTTTCGTTTTTATGGTTTCGTAGGGGGTGACAAGACTTTCGGACTACCCTGTATATTTTAAATGCTATGTAATCTTTCTCCCTAAATTATAAGTTAATTAAATATTATTTTAAGTTAGTATCTCTTCAGGAGGGATATCGTATCTTATGAATAAAAAAAAAAGTGATTTTTATCTGATCTGAAATTGATTAATAAAATATGTAAGAAGGTTTTCACTATAATTTGAATCTAATTTGTTCATTTTACTAAATCTTAATTTATATAGATTTTTTTATAGTTTTTCTTCACTAACATTATAGTGGGTTATTAGTTATAGTGAAATGTATGAGTGTGGAAACAGATTAGTTTAATTTGGCCGAGTTAGTTAGATAGCCCCCCACCCCATAAGAGGGGGTATAAAACAAGAAAATCAAATTGTAAAGTGAAACAACAAATCTATATACATATAAGTCAATTAAGGTCTTTACAAATAAAATGAATGTATTTTGGTTGATACAAGGTCGTCAAAATGTTCGTAGTAGTACTTGTAAGAATGAGTATGTAGGCAGGAATGTATGTGCAGATGTATGTATGTATGTATGTATGAGTGTTATCGTAGGGTAGGAATGTCTTTGAAGTAATTGCTCAGTCTTAAAATGTTATGTTCGTTTAACAAGTATAAAAGAGGTGAGGGAGAAAGATAGATATAATAATAATGATCGCTTGACATTTGTCAAGGGATGTGTTAATATACTTGTCTCCTTCTCTGTGGTGACAGGCAGACTTGCCTGTCTTTTATTTTGTTTGTCGGGCTTGATAAGGTAATTTGGGAAATCACTCCTGGATATGATTCAGGCCTTTCCATTGGATGACAAACAAGCTTCACATCGGTTCGCGAAAAGGTCCATAAAAGAATTTGTTTCTGAGAATTGAAGATTATTTGAATTTTGTTTTTTAATGTTTTCTAGTTTTCTATTGGCTGAAAAACATTTCGCACAAACAGGGGGGCCTTTAAAACATTCTACAAGACAATACTTATGATTGTCCCGTAATGTAATAAATTTTGCATGTTTAAAAACACTGACTGAGTTGATAGTTTATTTTTATAATAGCAATAAAACGTGTGGGTGTTTAGACTGATATAATAAGTAGCCATTTTCTTTACAGATTTTCATAGTAATTAAAAAAGGTCTAAGGATAATTTAAAATTATGATTTTTTTTTTTTAGTTCCTGTAAAGAAAGACAAACGGACGTTTATACTTGTGAAGTTTTATTCAACTCGGCCATTTCTTTGATGGTCTAGTATTTCGAGAGGGAGACAACTATGGTTGCCTTTATCACAGTTCCTTTTAGCAAAAAACTTTTTGCTTTTAAGTTTTAAGAAATTAAACCTCCTGAATAGTGACAAAATAACAAAGACGAAATTTTTGATGCACAATGCTTTATTCAAAATTCGTACAGATAAACCAGAAGACAAATTTAAATTTATTATATGAAAACCCCTCTTGAAAATTCCTTCCATTTAAAAGAAGATATTTGTTTCACTTCTCAAAGTAACAAAAATAATCGACAGAAACAGTATTTTTAAATTTAACAAATACAAATATTTGTCATGTATATGATAGTAATAAAGGAAGCAAAAAAAGAAAAAAAAAAAAACGAATTCGTGTTTTGACAATTCCTCTTTGTCATCAAAAAGATGAAAGAGTCATTTAGTGTTATATTTGTAATTATATTTAAAGAGCTGTTTTGTAAGGATTTAATAAATATATTTAAAAATGTTTTTTTGAGAACATCATTAAAAATATCTACTAAATATTTTTTTGGTAGATATTTTTTCAGGTTAAAAACAAATCATTCAGTACTAATTATCTTCTCAAAATCAGTATTAAAAATATCATTAAATTATTTAAAAGCCAGAAATTTTGGGTGGCATTATTCTGTTTTATTAGTTTTTCTGTTAGCAGATGATAGAAAAAAAATCCATGTTGCTTCGGATGATGAAGAAATATCTACAGTTATGGGGAGATAACTTTTAATTTGGATAAAGATTTTCTACTTTATCGAAGCAGATTGGTACTTAAAAACGCAAGGCGAACGTTTTTGTACTTTATCCTTGCATGATTTAGTTAAAAAAATATTTATACATTAATAAACAATAAAATAATATTTACAGATTAATTCGAAGAGGAGACCCCCTCCATATTTCTAAGCGATAAATAAGTTTAATTCTGTTTTAAAGATAACGTTTGTCTATTAAAATAGTATTTTTGGAGGAGGAGAGGGGCGATGAACCTTGTCACGTATTCAATGGAACATGTTCATCAGAAGATTTCATTTATTAGCAATAAACTTATTCAGTAGAAAAAAGTATCTTGCTCAAAATGTCTGGGGACTAATATCAAATTTATATTTGCAAAGGCTTTTGTTAATCTTTTGTCCTTGTTTTCAATAATTAAGGTTATTTGTTATGACAAACTATTTTGTCATGTTATTCTTTGTGTGAATACTTTGAAAAGAAACAGGCTAGATTTTGCTACAGGGAAGCAATATAGTAAGTCGGATTGCATTCTCTGTAGTTTGTTCTTATAAAAACAGATACACAATAGCTGAATATCTTTGTCAACAGCAAAATACAAATGCAAAATGTTGTTTTCTGAATCATTGATGGACAAAACTTCTATTCAGAAGTATGCTTAAATCTAAAAAGATTATCCACAGGAAAAGATGCAGAAGGAAACAATTCTTGCTGCTACTTTACTGTGCAGTATACAAGTTTATTTACAATTTAGCATGCAGTCTACTTGTACTTTTACACTTCAATGTGCAGCCTACCTTCACTACAAGAACTTTATACTGCAGGATGATAAAAACAAATTGAATAATGATTTATCATTAATGACATAAACGTAATCATATAAATCATCATCATCAGAATGATAATAATCAAAAAGGATTAAATAATACATGAATGATCATCATTATAATGGAATTCATTAGTATTACACGGTTAGGATTTGTCTTGTTATATGTACCATGTCTCTTCAGGACATAGGTGACCATGGCTCTTGACAATTGCCTTTCCTTTGCAGCTCTTAATCAATTTTAGTCTACCAATTATTTACACAAGTTCATTAGGTAGGTTATGCACTATTTTCATCTGTTCCTCTTGCTTTCAATATATCTTGTGAGTGTTAAATTTTCAAAGCCCTCTTTCCTCATTGTATGCCTTAGAAATTTCAGCGGTCACTTTATGCTGTTAAGCATAAGTGTCCTTTTTTTATTTCCATTTTCCCTAAAACTTGGTTGTTGCTTGTGTGTTCTGTTCATGGTATTCTCAGTGTCCTTCTGTAGAACCACATTTCAGGTCTCTTCTTCATCTGTGATGATATCATGCAGCATTCACTGTTATATGGGAGGACTGATATTGCAGAACAGTTCAGTACTCTTTTCTTTGTTTCCAATGAGATTTTCCTGTTAGTGTTAGGACTCAGGTGAAAAAGGTAAGAATAAAGGAAGCACAGGTAATAAATTCATACCATGAAATGTCGACTGCACTCTAAAGGTCATTTTACAACATAGACTATGGAAACTGCAATAGATCACATGCTAATGTAGTATCAAAATTTCTCTCTTATTGTATTTTAATTCTGCTTTTTCTTTAACTAGCATCTATGTTATGTCCAGCCATTACCGCAGATAAATAATGGACTGTTCTGTTTTGAACTTGAGAAAAAATATATATACTAGTGATGATATTTGGTTTTATTGAGAAAAAGAAAGAATCAGTCAGGCATTTAATGTCCATTTCAGTGAAATGGAAATAAGGAGGGAAATATAAAGAAACGGAAGGAGGAGGGGGGGGAGAAGAAAGAAATTAACTGTTTGTAACGCTAAAATGAACATATGCTATATTCATCTTTCTAATTCTATGTATCTATCTTTTTTCATATTATTAAAGTTTCATTAATGAAATATTCTTTAGGTGGTAGTCACAATACAAACAGAGAATTAATGACAATAGGATATAAAATAATAAAAACAATCATTTCCCATATTTTGTTAAAATTGTTAAGCTAAAATCTTTAACAATTCAATAGTAGAATTTCCAAGTGTATTTTATAGTTGAGGACTGCAAGAATTGTATCCAGTCATTAAATTAAGGCTTATGAGTTATGGGACAATTAAAAACAGTAAAACTGTGAAATTTTTACAGGTATTGTTAGTTTTAATTTTTTCATTTTCTGTTTTTTTTATACTTCTCTCTCTGTTGATTTTATTTTCAAAACATAATATACATTTATTTGGATACAAATTGAGAGCAAAAGTAATTTTATTTTATTTTTTATTTTTTTTAAGTACAAATAAAATTTTAAGTACAAATAAAATTTTATGTATAAATAAAATTTATAACATTTTTTTAAATGAAAGTTTCCCAAAAATGTTTATCTCTCTTTTCATTCTTGAAACCTGTCAACTTTTCTATCTGATGAAGTTTTTGTTTTCATTACAAAAAAGATAAAGGTGCCTATTGTATATTTGTTTTAATTTATGAAGAAAAAAAATTATTGCTTATAATACTTCATGAATATACATGATACCATCTTTCTCAAAGAAATAATTCTTGTAAATGGTTCTACTGATCTCCCGCCATTTTTTTTCTTCTTCCTTTTTGGCAATGTATGGCTCCCATTTGTCTTTATATTCAGAAAATGTCAGTAAATGGTTGACTCTTGTTATATTATAAATGAAACCACCTGAAAAATCAAAGAATATTTAATATTAGTAACAAGGACTTTTACTAACATTACAAATTCAATCAAATATTTTATTATATAAACAGATTGAGAGATAGAATTTGAAAATGGCTGCAACACATAACATTTATCTATAAATAGTGTGAAATTATCTTAAGAATATTATCCAGGCAACAGAAGGTCTGTTCAATCTTGAATGACTCTGACAAGAATTTCCCAGACAACTGAAAAAAAATTGTTTTTCCATTAGAGAAAAATAACTAACTTCAATTGAGCTTAAAGAATCTCCCACAACACAACCAGCCTTACCTCTTTGTAGGAAATGCACTCTTCCTATCTGGTAAGCCAAATTCTACTTTCAGACAATATAACAAGTATTCATTGGTCAATCACCTCCAATCTGGCTTGCTGATTGGTCAAGTTTCAACCAATCAAACTGCCTGCACGTGACCAATCTGTTTTTCCCGCTCATATGCTGGGAGCCACTCATTTATTATAAAAAAACACGTGTGAACCTTTGGGTAAGTAATTATCAAAACCAAAAGATGTAACCTTCACTGACTCCCTCCTTAGTTCATTGCTGACCAGACGTTAAAGACAATTACCAACTTTAGACAGTCAGACCTCCACCCTAGAGAGATGCCCATCAACTCCACGCCAGTCTAAACTCTGACTTTGCCACGTTAAAATGTTCACTGACTTGGTAACCTCCGAGCACACTCTATCTCACTCTAGAACATTTTCTCAAACTTCACTTACTATACTTTTCAAATTGTTATTTCTCACTACATAACAAGTATCAGTAACTAACAATCTATTTTTCTCAAGCAGATAAAAAATGCGCAACTCTGAACAACTTTGAATATTTGTATAAATTGTATATAAATTGATGTTATTGTTATGCATTCAACTTTTGTCTTGTTTTCAACTTTATTTGATAAATTTGTCCAAAGTATTTGTTCTAAATAATTAGTTGTGGACAATTATGTTTGAACACGGCCTCAAAATTCCTTCTGATCAAACACAAACACAATCAAAGTCCGTGTATCAAGAACTTTGAAAGAAATCATCTGAACTAGGCAAGGGATGGTAAAGTGTAATTGAACAAAGATAATTTTTATAACCAGGAGGATTTTGTTTGCTCAAGGTATGAAAGGTAACAAATATTGTTCATAGAATAAAACCAAACAAATAAAGAAAGAAAAAAACAGAAAGGAAGTAATAAAAGAAAATGAAAGTGTTGAATTTCTAAAACTGAAGAAATAATAGTAAGAATTTATTTGAAAATTGTTTACAAAAAATGTTATGGTCTTAATGTTTTGAACATCATTTTGATCTCCAAGTCATCTATGATAAAGAAATCTTGCTTGTTGGCTATTGTAGCATGAAGGTGCTTCCATCAAAATGCTCAATTCAGTAGTAGCAATAACAGAAGTAATCTCCTTGTAAACAACTTGAAGACCAAAAATCTTATTCAAATGAATGAAAGAGCTCTATTCAGCCTTAATCATTTCAGCATTTGTGAAAACTTCCAGTTCATGAAAAGGTAGAAGGAAATTCACCTTGCAGAAATATATACTAGGAATATGTTTCAGTTTGAATTTTGTTTTCTTTTTTAAGAACATTTTAAATCTTTTTGAAACTTACCTTAAGAAAAAATTAATTTTTCCCTTGTGGCAGAAGACATTTACCAGTCCAAGTTCTTGTTTGACAAAATATTTCTCATTCCCGTGGGAACTAAACGGAGAAATTTCTCTTTAAAAACATTGACTCAAGGGGAAGAAAATTGTATATGTATGTATATATATATATATATATATGTACCTTATAAGACACATATATGTATGTATATATGTATATATGTATATATACATGTATATATATATATATATTCTATATATATATATAAATATATGTATATATATAACATATATATAACTGATCAATAAATATGTATATATGTATTATATATATATATATATGTATATATATATTATATATATGTATAATTTTTTATGTAAATGTATTTATGTATATTTATTTAAATATATAATATATATATATGAAAATATATGTTTATATATATATATATAAAAAATTATATGCAATATATATGTATATATATATATTAAATATATATATGTATATAATATATATTCATATGTATATGTATATATATAATATTTATGTATATATATGTATATAAATAAATGTATATATGAAATATATTTATATATAAATATATATATATGTTCCGTATAGGTATATATATTCATATGTCTATGAACAAATGTATATAAATATATATAAATATGTAGGCCATAAAATGTTATTTAATACTGTTTATCATAAACAGAGCATTTGCTTAAATACTTGTATCTATAAAATAAATAACGTTAAACATAAAAAAAAAATGTCTTTAATAAATAAATTGTCGGACCTTGTCCATTTCTTAACATATGACGTCATTTGTTTACATTCGATACGCCAGAGCAGTTATGAATGTACGAGATTCATGGAAGATTGTAGTTTATAACAGTAAATTCGACCTTGTCTACCATAAGGTTCTTTGTGGCCGAGTGGTTAAGGCACGTCAGCGTATATGACGGTTCCGTATAGGATGCAGGTTCGAATCCTGTCAAAGAACGAATATTTTCTATGAAAATTTCTCTGACATTCAGGCCGGTAAATGTTATTTAATACTGTTTATCATAAACAGAGCATTTGCTTAAATACTTGTATCTATAAAATAACAACGTTAAACATAAAAAAAATGTCTTTAATAAATAAATATGTCGGACCTTGTCCATTTCTTAATATATATATATATATATATATATTATGTATATATATAAAAATATGTATATATATATTGATATAAGAACAAAATATATATATATATATTATATATATATATTGATAGTAGAGAGAGAAAGATTTATCATTCAACATGAAAATGAAATGTAATGGTTAAATTTTTTCTTGTTAGATAAATTTGAAACTGTTAGAAAAATAATTTTAATTTTCATTTTTGTATCCCTTTATATTCATATATATATTTTAAAATCTAAAAATATCCCCGAAATATTATTAATGCACACACACACAATTTTAAATTATTTATACATCCTATATATATATATATATATATATATATATATATATATAAAAAATTTTGATTTATATTTATATATTTTTTACTTTATATTTTTTTTTTGGTTTTTTTTAAATCTTCATTTTTAATGTCATTTATCTAACCATTAAAATATATTTTGCCAGATATATATCTGTGTATGTTGTATATATTCATATATATAATATATAATATATATATATAATATTATAGTAGAGAGTTATGTATTAGTACTTTTCATGTGTGTTCATGGAAATTTGAAATTTTTGATTTTGCTGTTATATCAATTACATAAATTTTTACACAACCGTATGAATTCTGGGTAATTATTTTTGATTTTTCTAAAGTATATTTTTTAAAATATATTTAATTGGTACACACACACGAATGTTATTTATTATATATATAGATATTTTAAAAAATTCAGATAGATTTTTAAATATTTATATATATTTGCATATATTTTTTTAATAATTGGTTTTTTCAACCATTTCAGGTTTATCTAATGTCATTTTTTAATAACATTTTTTTTTATCAATAAATATTTATAAATTATATGTAATGAAAATAAATATATAAATAAAATGAAAGAAATAGTTTCTTTTAAATTCGAATATTTGAATTATTTGATCATAATAAAGTTTTTATCAGGCAAGTAATATTTTATTATATAATAAATAAATTAAATATGAAATATTTTTATTTTAATTATTTATTGATAAAATAATTTTAAAAAAATTTCATCCAACCGTTTTTTTATTTTCCTTTTTATAATATTATATAAAAAGTTTATAAAGTTGTAAAATGATAAATTTCAAAGGTTTTTCTTGATTTGTTTTATTTTCTAAATCTAAAAAAATTAAAATGCTTCTATTTCTTTTTTTTCCCAGATTTTTTTATAAAATTTATATTTTATATAAAACAACTAAAAATAAAATTAAAAAATAAATAATAAAATACATTAAGTTTGAAATGTGAAAATATTAAAAAAGCAATTTAAATCCATTTTCTTTTTAACAAATGAAATACAAATTTTTTTTATGCATTTTGTTTTTATTTAGATTGGTATTCAAAAAAGATTAAAATTATCAAAATATTTTGCATTTTTTTGCAGCAAAAATTTTTATCTGAATGACTATTTTATAAATGTTTGATTTTTTTATTTAAAAATGAAAATCAAAAAATATAATAAAAATATATATATTTTGGTTTCATAATTTGAAGACCTTGTCTTCTTTAATTGTTAATTCCAATTTTTCTTTTTAAAAAAAATTTTGCCGGATAAAAAATCCCAAATAAACATTTATTAACAAGATTTTTTTTGCTTGATGTTCATTTATATATTGTTTTGATTTTGCTCAATTTAAAGTGCCCATTTTTTCTCTTTATTATTTATTGCAAAACTGCTTTATATCTGTTTGTTGGATATTCATGATATTTAAAATTAACAAATAATATATATTTGCTGGTGTTTAAAAGGTTGGTGCCAATATTTGATTAGACTAAAGATTTTTTTTATTTTGCAAAAAATGGCAATTTTTTTTGCTCTATGACAAATATAGGAAAAGAAAATGGTATTGTTATGTTTTTGAAAAATAAAATATTTATCTTTTCTTTTTCCATTTAAAATTTCATTTTAACCCAAACAGTATAAAGTTTAACATTATAATATTTTAGTGTCATTAATTTTAAATAAATTTTTTCGTAGAATTCTTTTTGTAAAAAGATGTATAATATTTCCTGTCTTTTCATCATATTTTTTGTTTTTAAATATTCCAGTAATTAATGAATAAATAGATTTAATTCATATTTTAGAAATTTATATATATTTGTTTTAAATTGGTATGATTCATTAGAAGAATCAAAAATTGAAGAGAAGGTTTCTGTTTATTTTAAAAGGGCAATCATTGAGTTGATTTTTTATTGATGTTACAATTGAATATGTTGGAGATTATATTTAAAGTTCAAATGAACTTTTTCCAATGATTGCATATTCCTGATGAAGATTATTTATAGAAAAAATTTTGATACGTTAACTTTAGAAATAAGAAAGATAATTCCTTGTCTTTGAAGTTAGTTTAATTTTTATCTCATTTTTCAAAATATTTTTTATTTTATCAAAAAGTTTTTTTTTTAAATCATCATCGATATTCATCAAAACCTAACATGTATAATTAATTAAAATTTTTTAATCTAAACTTTTTTAATTATTGAGTATTCCATTTGTATTTTTAAATATATAAAATATCATAAATGTTTTTTATAGATGGATGGTTTTTTAAAATTGTAAATATCTTATTTTAAAGGTTCAACATTATCTATAAATATATATATATATATTCATTTTGAGTTTAGAATTGTATTTTGCATTTTTGAATTTTTTTTTTTTTGCCAGAATTTGATGTTTTTAACATTATAAGAAAATATTTATGACAAAACAGCATTTGTATAGCAATCAATATATATAAGAATAATCTATCTTATATAAAGTCTTTTATCCATCTTGAATATAGAAACAATTTAATTGATATTTATATATGGAAAGGTTTTTTGTTTGAATAGAAATGAAGTTTGATGACCCTTGATCTTATTCAATTTGATTTTTTCATGAATTTAAAAATTAGAGTTTCTACCAGGATTTAATTATTTGATTAATTTTTAGATATAAGATATTTTGAATACATCAAATTAGAAAAATAAAGGAAAATTAAGAATGGAGATGAAAGGTAATGAAATAAAGTGAAAGTAAAAATTAATTGTAAATAACAATTCTACCATTTTTGTTTAAAAAAGAAACAACCCAACATGCAAATTTAAAATACAAGGATTCCAAAATTTTAATGACAAATTTTTAAATATCTATAGTGTTTTTTTTAATAAAAGATAGAAAATGCTGAAACTATAATACCAAAACATTGCATTGATAGATAAAAAGGAAAGATGCCTTCTAAAAAGCTAAGCAGAGATGGGATAAACAGAAAACAATGTTAAAGAAACAAAAGAAAAAAAGAATGAAGATAAAATCATATGTTCCTATTTTTGAATAAATGGACAATCTAATTCCAGGATGAAAAAAACTTGAAGCAACAGAAATGTTATTCTAACGAGGATGTCTGATATATCAATAAATGAAAAATGTGAGCAATGGCAAAGTTTTAGAGAAAATTATTTTAAAATTTTAAACTTATCCTTATTCATTTGTAGAAAAAGTTAAATATCTAAAATATAATTTTGAAATTGGCTTCAATATCTGATAATTTTTACAAATTTTTATATATTTAGACAAATGGAAAGAATTTTAAGATAAAATGTATGAACAGAACTTATTCAAATTTTAATGAGGTGATACTTTCATCCACAGGATTCATTAGTGGTAGCACAAAAGAAACAGATAAAATTGTTCATATACATTGTTGTATGTAATATCTATAAAAGAGATATATATAAAATACCTACGGAATATAAAAACTGATAAGCAAGAAGAAAGGACTAAACATCAAATTGCAAGAATATAGAGTGTGTATTATAGTAAAAGGAAAATCTCAATATGCAAATTAAAAATTAAAATTTGCGATCAAACAAGTACAAAAATTTAAATATTTTGAAAATGTTTAATGAATGATTGGAAATTTGCAACACTAAAATCAAGGCACATTTTAATATGTTAGAAAAGGATGCCTTCCAAAAATTCCTAAATTTCTTATATTAAAAACAGGAAAATTTTTTAGGAAACAAAGAAAAACTACTGAACTTTGTAATATCAGTCATATGGCAGTGAATGCTGGACAATTCCTCATAGATGAAGAAGAGACTTGAGGCAACAGAAATGTGATTCTATTGAAGGATGTTGATAATATATGACTGAAACATGTGAGCAAAAAGAGAAAGTTTTAGAAAATGGAAACAAAAAAAACATTATGCTAGAAAATTCAGGAAGAGAAATTTTTTTTTTCACATAATGAGGAAAAAACTTGAGAAAAATTTGATACACACACAACTTAATTGTTTGAAAAAATAAAAGAAAAATTAATATTTTGGATAAATGGATATGCCAAAAATTGCAATAGGCCAAAATAATTCCTTAAAAAAATCAAAAATTATTTAAAATTCATACAAAAAGATAGAAAATTGATAATATTTTCATCATCCACGATTTGAAGAGACATTTGCAATTATGCATATAAAAAAAATTATTGTTGATTAAATAAAGGAAATCTGTTACCATTTAGTTGGTTCAGACTGAATTTTTTAAAACATGTTGACTTTGAAATTCATAAAATTTGGATTGTTGCTTTAAAAATTTCCATTTGCTCCCCTTCTGATTCACATTTCTATAAATGGAACATTGTTTCAAAAAATAAAGAAAAAATTTGAAAAATCATAAAAACAAAAATAAAAATTATTTTATATACATTGAAAATCATTTCAAAATAATATTTTTAAATTTGTTTTTAAAATAATTGATTAAATTAATTAAAAAATAAGTATTTTAAAATTTTTTTTCTAGTTCAAAAAAAAAACAAAAAAAATAAAGAAATAGCTTTCTTTAGCAAATAAAATCAAAACTGTTGTTGATTTCTGTTTCTCATTATAATGGTGATTTATGATTTTTTAAATAAATAAACAAACATTATACTTTTTGCCTAGATTCCACATACACATTCAAGAATATTCATATATAATTTTTTGGTATTTTTTTAAAAAGAGGTCCAAAAACTACAAATAATTGATTCAAATTTTTTTAAAATCTTATAAAATTTTGAAAAAATAAATATGAAAAATTTTTTTTGTTGCAATCAGCCATATTGTTTAAGCTTAATGAAAAATATTAAGAATATTATTTGTTTGGGTTATGATTAAATGGTCATCAGGATGACAAAAAAAGCAAGATAATTGTTGATTTGGTTTGGAACCATGGGTTATGGATTTCAAAAGATATGAGAAATAGAAAAATTTTATTTTGAAAAAAACAATAATGATTGAAAATTAAATTTCAAAAATAATTTTGGTTTCAAATTAAATAATTTAAATCATTAAATTCTGTATTAGATAAACATTAAAAAAATTTTTTTAATTGATAAATAATATATAAACCATTATTTTTCCATTTATGAGTTTTTTTTTTTTTTTTTTGAACTTTAATAAAGAATATTTTATAAAAAATATTTATGGGAAATTAAATTTAATTTGGTTTAGTTATTAAATATATATATATAAATATATTGATAAAATTTTTTATAAAAAGCATAAAATATAAATGTTGTAAAAAGATCTAAAATTTGTTTCCTAAGAAAAAAAAATTTATAAAATTGTATTTTTGAGTGAAAACTGAGACAATCTAATTTCAGAAAGACATGACTTGAATTGAAATGTGGTTGAACAGAAAAATTTTTGAAAATTTTTCTTTTTTATAAAATATATGATTTAAATAATTTAAAATTGAAATTTATATAAATACTTTCAAAAATTTTTTTATAATAAATATTTAAACATTATTTCATATAATTTTTAATTTTATATTAACTTGATATAAGCTTATTTAGATTCAATATTTTGAATTGTAGATAAAGACAAATTATATAAATAATGACTAGATGAAAAATATTTTAACAATTTTAAGTTTTTTATTCCAAAAATTAAGATATAAATAAAAATTATTTTATTTTATTTTTTTTAACAATATATATTTTCTATATATATTGTTTATTAATTTTAAATTTTTGAAATTAATTTTATTTAAAGTTTAAATTTTATAAATGAGGACAGCCTTTTTAGTTTAAATCTAATATTTCAATTAGTTTATTTTAACAATTTTATAATTTGTTGATTTAAAAAAATAAATCTTTTAAATGACATTATAAACTAATATCATTTTTTTTTGAAAAAATTTTTTTCATTTTTTTTATTTTTTATATTTTATATCTCAAAAAAAAAAAAAAAAAATACATTTTTTTAATCATTTTTAAATATTTTTTTTTGTATTTTTAACTTAAAATAATCTATTTTGTAATTCATTTATTTGTATTGTTTAGATTGGTCAATAATATTATCACAAAAAAATATCAGTAAAAATATAAAAAAAAAAAATTGAATTTCAACCATTGTAAAAATGTAACCTATGTTTTTAAAAAAAAATTAAAAATAGTGGAAACATAAATTTGGTCAAATAAATTCATATAAATATAGAATGAAATGTGAATATATATATATAATAGACTATTTATTTAAATTTATATTAAAATTTCTTTTATTCTATTGGTATATTTTTAAATTATGTTTAACAAGAAATTTAATCAAAAAAATATCAGCTCTAAAAATCATTGTTTCTTTATTTGCATTTGTAAAAAACCATGATTCAAATATTTATCATCTCAAGCTGTTAACAATTTAAAAAAAAGATTTTATTAAGATATAATAAATCTTTTTTATGTGTATTTTATTGTAAAAATTTAAATGCTTTTAATGTTATTGAAAACTTATTTGACATCATCATATACAAAATAACAAATTTTGCCAGAATATATTATCATATTTGTTTGACTCATAATATATATAAAATTTAATATTTATGTTATATAAATATTTGATATATATTAATTTTCTAAACAAAAAATTCAATATATAAATTTTATTGATATATATGACATATATTTAAAATAAAATATTTGAATAAAAGATTAAATTTTCTCTAATTGATTTTTAAAAAATTAGAAATGGGAATTATTGGTGTTTAAATTATATATTTAAATTCATTTTAATATTTAAATTTATTTATATCCCCATTTTTATATATAAATATTTGTTGAATTATTCACAAATTTTATATTAATATTCTGTTCAATATATATAAATGAAAATTTATTCATTTAAATTATAAAACATAAAAAATTTTTAAGAAATGTTTAAAATATTAATTTTAAAAATTAAAAATCATGAATAAAATTTAATAAAAAATTGTTAATTTTTAAATTTATTTTATTAAATTAATTTAGGAGTTTTTCATTTTAAATTAAAACAAATATTTTATTAAATTTTCTTTATTGAATATAAATAAAATTTGAAAATTAAAAAAATTTATCTTCCCTTCAAATTTGAATTATTTTTTTTCTAATTGTCAGATTTATTTATATAATTTATAAATATTTTTTTTGAATTTTGATTCTTTTTTCTTTATTTTTATAAATAAAAAAAATATGGCTGAATCATTTTTTTAATGCAATATTTTATGATTAAAAATATTTTAATGAACAAAATATTTTAATAAATTTGCACAATCAGTTCTTTTTTTCAATTTTTGGGAGATAAAGTTTTGTTTCAAATTTTATTAAAAGTTTCAAAAACAAATTTTTTCTTCAAAATTTAGTAAAATATGTCACAAAATGCAAATTGTTTAAACTTTTGTTCAATTTTCAGAATGACTTTATCATTTTTAAAGCAATTCAAATTTTGAACCCTTTTTTATTTAGAAATGATTAATTTTTAAAAAGTTTTAAAATTTCAATGTTTTGATTTCTTTTAAAAAAAAAAAATGCCCCAAACATAAGAAAAAATTCATTCAAAACTGTTTTTCAAATTTATCCAAATTTTGTTTTAATATTATTTGTTTTAATAAAAAATGAATTTTTTATTAATATTTATTTTTAATTTGGAACCAATAAAAAATCAAAATTCAATATTAAAATTTTTGTCTATTCTAGATTCTTTAAAAAATTTTTTGTGTTGAAGGTCAACACATCAAAAAATTTATAAAAAATAAACAAATACAATTTTTAAAGAAAAAATTTTTTTTTATCAAACCATTTTTTTATAATGTATTTTGAAAAAATAGGTCATTTTCTTTTTAGTTTTATAAATTAATATGTTTTTTATGGTTTGTCAAAAAAAATTTATAACATAAATACCAAAAAATAAATCAAAAAATTTTTTCTTTTTTTACAAATAATAAAAAATATTAATGATCTTTTCAAAACTGTAAAAAATTTGGAAGATGAAAAGATTAATCCTGAAAAATTTTGGTCTTTCATTTTTCTTTTTTTTTGAAAAATCAAATTTTTTTAATTTTGTAATTCCATTCCAACAGTATTTCATTTGATAAAAAAAAAATACATTTTATCTTTAATTGGTGTAAAATAAAAAATTAATTTTTTTAATTGTTACATTTCTTTAAAAAAAAATTTGAAATTTAAAATTTTTACATTTAAAAAAAAAGAAAAAAAATATCAAGATTAATTACTAAAATTTTTTCAACTATTATTAAAATATAACTGAATAATAACCAATTTTTAAATAATAAAAAGAAACTTTAGGTAAACTTGACAAAAAAAAAAAAAAAAAAAAAATTTTCAAAAGGAATTTTTTTTTTGACACCATAATTTATTTTAACTACCTTTGTTCCTCAGCAATGTTTATGTTTTTAAAAATTGCAATGATTAGAATTGTAATAAAACCTAAACAATATGAAAGTGAATTTATACATTTTCTTTGTTCTTGAGAATTGACAACAAAAAATAAACACTATTAGATTTTTATTTATTATTTATTTACACTTGTTTATTGGAATGGTTGGCAAAACATTGGCTAATTGCCAATTGATTCAAACTTTTATAAAATGGTAAAATAATAAGGATTTCCTTATAGTTGGTTCACATATTTTAATAATTTAGTAAATGTTTTTAAATTAAATAAAAAATTTTTTTCATATTTATTTCTTTTTATTTTTTGGTAAATGATAAATATTGCATTAATTAGTTTTAATTGTATTAGTTTTTAAAATGTTGTAAATATAAAATTATTCTTGTAAATAAACAATTTAATAAATAAATAAATGTTTAATATTTTTGTTGTAAATTCTCAAGAACAAAAAAAAATGTATAAATTCACTTTCATCATATTTTAGGTTTTATTACAATTCTAATCATTGCTTTTTAAAACAGAATATGTCCAGGACCAAAGCAATCCCAAAACTTGAGAGATCATATTATGCTATAAATTTTAAAAAAATATATAAATATATGTGTATAAATATATATATTAAAAAATTAGAATAAGCTTTAAAATAAGAAAAATAATTAAAAGATTGTAATCTTGAATTGAGCAATTCTCAATAAAACAGTTTTTAATGGTGAAATTTTACTTGATTTAGTGATTGATTCGTTTCTTCTTGCTTATTAATCCTTTGTAGATTATTTAAAGCTAAGACAGATTTCAACTTGTTGGAAGTTGTTTATAGTACAATTTTACTTGAATTTCTTTATGAGGCGGATTTATTTATTTCCTTTATTCACAAATTAAATAAATTAAATTAAAAATTAAATTGATTACATTACTTTCAGGAATAAAAGAGATTTAGATAATATTTGTAGTGAAAATTTGGATGTTTAAACTTCAATGATGAAGCAATTAAAAAATTTATTCAAATTATTTTTGTATCAATTGATGGCTTGATTTGTTTTTTACATCTTATCAACCCTTTGTGGGTTATTTAAAGCCAGAAAATATTTTAAGAATGCAGGAATAAATTAAAAAATTCCTTTAAAGTGAATATTGCATTAAAAATTTATTTTTTTTTATAAAAAAATTTAGGTATCAAAATTACTATTTAACCCATAGCTTTATAGGAGAAAGATATCTTTTATTAATAAATAAATATAACGAACTTAAATGAATTAAAAATCTGCGTTTTTTAATTTCTCATTGTGAGGGCTATCAATTATGATAAAGATATGTCATCATTGTATCAAATTATTAAACAATTTGATTTATATTTGAGGGATGTATGGAACAATTTATACTTGAGGATTTTTTTGAATGCCATTTCTTCATGGAGGTATAGATGGAACAAGGCCACTTTTTTTCATGTCTGGAACAAGGCCATACTTTTTTTTACCAACCTGTTTTCTGTCTGAACTTCTGAGATGAAGAATTATTGTTATTCACAAATGATAAACTTTGTATTGTCCTCATTTTAAAATTATATGTTTTAAAAAAATCAAACAGTGTTAATAACCTTTGGCCTTTATTATAGGTGTTTGTTAAAATGGTATTTTGTCAAGGAAATTTTAGCAAGAGTGAGCATAACTTTTTAACTAAAAATAGATGATGTATATTTTGATATCCTTGAAAGATATTCAATAAAAGATATCCCTTTTTTATCCCTAATAGATATCTAAGAGATTATCCCTTTTTTTATTTCAAGTTATCCCTAAAAATATAATAAAATATAAATAAGAATAACCACATATATCAAAAAGATGATATCCCTAGATTCTCAAGAGATTTCCCTTTAGATATCAATAAGAGATATCCCTAAATTTTTATCCCTTTTTATTTCTAAGAGATTGGTTTTGAATCATAACCAAATATTTTTTAGATGTCCCAAAGAGATTTATTAATTTATATCCTTTTTTGCTATCAATGAGATATCCCTAAGAGATATCCCTAAGAGATATCACTAAGAGATACCCACAGATATCCCTGAGAGATATATAAGATATTAAAAGCGAAATGAGAATAACCTGTAGATTAAATAAAAGGTTCAGTTCAAGATTCCCAGAAATTTACCTTGGCTTAAAGATTTGTCTTGATAAAGGCTGAGAGAACCAAATCCAAATGTTTTGATAATAAAAATTTTAACAATTGGAGA
Organism: Acanthosepion pharaonis; assembly: GCA_903632075.3. Taxonomy (NCBI): domain Eukaryota; kingdom Metazoa; phylum Mollusca; class Cephalopoda; order Sepiida; family Sepiidae; genus Acanthosepion; species Acanthosepion pharaonis. Next base: position 232,428 of record CAHIKZ030001970.1, on the reverse strand, counting down.
GCAAACTCATTGTGCCTTCTTGGGCTCACATTTTCTACTGACATGAATAATTATATTGAATCAAATGCTACATCTGCTGTTAGGAAAATTGGCTCACTATGTTGTGCCAGACAATTTTCTTGTTAGAATTTACACATTTATAAATCTACCATTTGTCTATTCATGAAATATTCTTGCCATATCTGGTTTGGTGCTCCTACTATATATCTTGGAATTCTTGACAAAATTCAAAGAAGAATCTGCAATGTTATTTTCCTGACCTGGCATCTCAACTTCAGTTACTTTCCCTGCTACCGAGACATGGTTTCCCTCTGTCTTTTTTATAAGTATTTTCATGACAATTGTTCTGATGAGCTTTAATATTTGGTTTAATAAATGCATGAATTTAAGTGTTTTACTAGATTGGCAATCAGGTCTTCACACATTTTTATTATTGAACTAGCTAGATGTAATTTCTAAGTTCTATTTTAATAATTTATTTTTTTGCAGATCTCCTGCCTGTGGAACTTTCATTCAAGATTTTTGCTTTTATTCAACAAATAATCTTCAAAAAATTTAAATACAATGCCAATTGCCACCTTCTGTCATCCTGGTTCCTGTTCTTTTATTGTCCTTTATCTTCACTAAAGTTACCCCATTCTTTTTCAGTCTTAGTAACTCTTTGCATCTCAGTGGCATTATTGCCTTGCTTGAGGCAAAATGATTAAACTAATGCACATTATTAATGACATTTTTGCATCTATATAGACAGCTACAAGTGGAGACTTTTGATTTCCTTGAGAAATGTGACATGAGATCACAAGATCAGAGAATTATTCATCCTTCTGATTAAGTTTAAATTAATTCTAAACCCACATCATCAAAAATTTTCAAGGGAAAAAAAAATATGACTTTTTTACCAGGAACTTTGTTTTGTAAACAAGGTTGTATGATTCTTAAGATTTTTTAATGGAATATAAAAAAGAAAGTGTAGAAGAAGCAAAGGGAAAACTTGTGTTTCTACTAATTTTTTATTCCTTTTATGTTGACTGTATTGAGACAAAGAAAAGTTTTTCAATTGAGTATGTCCAAATTTTAAACACTTTGTTGCTGAAAAATTTATGGGAAGTGAGGATATAAAAAGCTAAACATGGTAGAGCTTTGTCAGAATCATGCTGAGTTAAAGATAAAAATTTAATTCATGAGAAGGGCTGTTATGTTTACGATGATGTTGGTAAATGTTTTTTGTCATCAGTGGACGAGGGAAACTAACATTCCCCCAGTGTGAATGCTAATACTGTGTGATTCACGTCTTGAAGACAAGAGAAAAAGAGAAAGATTCAGTCCTTTCTGGAAATAAGGTCATAAAATCACATATGTGGCCATAAACCCTTTCCGTTTTTTTTATAACTTGCATCATGGGAAAAATAATTAATGTTTTTTTTTATTTGTTATTATTATTTTATTTATTGGTTTTATTTCATTTTTACCTACAACTTAAAAAGTACTGGTTGATGTTGAAATTGATGTCAAAACCTGAGCTCAAGCAACCAACACATCTTAATGAAGAATCTGATACTTACTATCAGGAATTTCTTTAGGACACCCAGGTCCAATTGTTGAGCAAAAATATTCCTTGTAGGCATTCTTTGATTTTGCTTGTTCAAGCATTCCTGTGGAAGAATCCATTCCATCAACATTGCAAAAACCAAAGTGTTGTAGCTTGAAAAAAAAAAAGAAGAAAAATTCAGGATTTAAGAACAAATCTGATTAGAATAAACAATATTTTTGTATAAAAATCACTCCACCATATCTAATAGGATATAAGCTAGACTCCCCCATTCTTCATTTTAATAAAGGAAATTCATTGTGCTTATGGATAAGCCTTTAATGTTGTTGAAATGCATAGGTGTGGTAGTGCAGACAAAACCATCAATTTGGACAACAGGAACATTTTTAATTAAAAGAAGAAGAAATAATAATAATGGTGGTGATGATTTTAACAAGAGAAAGCAAAACCAGCTTAACTAGAAAAGAAAATATTTTCTAAAAACAATTTCCCTGGACAGATGAAAATACCAGACAAGAAAAACAATCATCTAGAGAGAAAATTTCATGTATAAATCTTTTTCCCTTCTACAGCCATTTTGTGTTGATTATTGTTAAATGAAAACATTTAGCTGAGATAAAAGTACTTTTTGGGAGAAAGGAGAGAGAACATGAAATCTCTTATAATGATTATTTTGAGTAGAGAAACTGAAAAAGCATAAGAACTTGGTGTGAATTTTGCAAAGAAAAAAAATTATTACAAAGGCAAAAATATTTTTCCTTATATACAAATAATACAAATTAAACTATCAACCTTGCACAAAATTTCCCTTGTGCATCTCAATTTATTAAGACAGGTTAACAGTTCTTTCAAATACAAAACAGTTTTCTCTTAAAAAACTACAGTTCATGTAATCAAATTGTTTCCTTAACAACAAAAAGTTTTTAACAACTTTTTTAGAGTGCAATGCCTTAATAAACATAGTATCAGCAGCAGCCCTTAATAAACGTTGTCAGCAGCAGCCCAGGGGTATAGAAACAAGTGAATCCTTAAGTAATCCTCTTTCTGTTTTTTTCCTTCAAAGTGTGTGAGATGAACTTTTCACACTGAAGCAAAAAGGGCTGTGAATGCTTCACATACAAACACACCAGCACAGGCAAGTCACACTCAAATACATTCATTAATACTTTTCGTTGTGTATTCCATTTTATTCTAAGGAAAACCAACTCTTAAACTTTCCTTTTATTTGTTATTTTGTTTAATAAATGTTATCTTGCATGGGAAATCAGTTGGTTTCTGTGCTTTTGTGCATGTACCATTTCACTACCATTATTTAATAAAAGGTATTCTTATAGAATTATTAATTATGTTAATTATAGAAGTAGACAACATGCAAAAAGTGAAACAGTTCATATAAATCAATTTCTTAGTAAGAAAAGATTTACTTCCTTTGAAGAATTCACAATTCAAATTGCTACTGGTTCAATGGTTGGAAGTTGACATTCAAAGGTGCAAGTTAAAGTTTGAAGTGAGCATGAGAAAAGGTTGACATGGTCTTCAGTAAAGATGCATTTCTTGTGTCCTTTTGGCTTAATATTAACATTATTCAGATATTGTTTGTTAAAGTCATTCATATGAGAATTTAGAAAATTTTTCTCTCTTTTTTGTCAATAGCAACAATGGAGGTAATTTTTCATCATCGCAGATCACCATGTGATCTTTTTTTAGCACCAGAACAAATAGGAAACGATTTAAATAAATAAAATTTAATAAAAGTAAAACATGTTAGACTGAGAGACGTTTCCAATTTGTTTTTTATCTTATTCTCTTGGATTCTGATCCATATTTGATCCCAACTCACACACACACACACACACACACACACACACACACACACACATATAAGATTTTATGAACACAAAAAGGATCCTTTATAAAACAAAACACAATGCATTAGTTGCCTACTGTAATGAGTCATAGGTTATATAAAGCTCATCCCTCCCTTCATTCGAGTTGAAGTTGTCTGAAGATTGTGTGAGCTTGAAACTTGTGTTACAACTATTGCCGTCCTTTTATAGGATTTAATGTTGTTAAGCGTTTTTTGTTCTTTCTATGCAATCTAAGATTTGAGTACTTTACTGAGTAAGTGGGTTTACCTTCAGGCCTTTTTTTTTCTTTTTCAGTGTTGCCATTTTTGTTCAAGACTTTATCTGGGTAAGAGTTTTAGCTTTTGACAAGTTGTCTGTTTGTTCCATCGATGTTTTATATATATATATATATATATATATATATAAATATATAACATTGAAGTGAAGTCTTTAGAGGCAAGAGTCTGTTTCATGCTAGATGCAATCGTCAGCCCACGGAGTGTTATTTTTTTCTCGGCTATTGATATATATGGGTCAGTGGTGCATTGTGGTAGTCTTTTATATTTTACACACGCCTATTGATTGAGCACTTTATCCCATAAATATAGCACACCTTAAGACTAAGACTATATTTATATATATATATATATATATATATATATATATTTAAAAAAGAAAAGAACAGTAAGATATATAATCCGATTTTCTTGTTGATATTTTTTTATTTTTTTTACAAAGAGTGCTCAATTTAAATTTACAGAGCATAATATGTGAACCACATGGCAATTACATTCCTCCTAGGGAATGTTAATTTTCCACTGATTACTGAACTCTTCCCCCACTTTCTGACACATGTCACTCGCACGTGTTTTCCAAAAACCTCAACCTATGAATTAGGCCAAGCATTTTTCTGTGGTTGTTCCAACTCAGCACAAGGTTGACTTTAGCGCAACCCTAGTAATAATGCTTACACTGATTTACCCTAACTTTCTTCCAGTGATTAAGTAGAAAATTTCCTTTGGTTGTTCCAGCTCTGCACAAGGCTGACTTGAGCTCAACCATGAATACAATACTTATACATACCTACCCTAACTTCTGCACCAAAAAGAAAATGGACATACTGAAGAGACATTGAGAAAACAATAATTCCTGGCCTGCTAGAGGATGTACCCCTTCTAATACGAAGACGCATGTGGTTCATGCAAGATGTGGTTCAAGCACATTTTAGTCACATTGTTCGCGATGCACTGGCTGATATCTACCATGAAAGATGACTAGGTAGGGGAGGACCGTTTCCATAGTCTGCAACCTCAGTCCTTTGGATTTTTATCTATGGGGCCACCTAAGACAATTGGTTTATGCAACAGGTAGGGGGGGCTGCTAAACCATCCGACACAGTGTGGGGGTGTTTGAAAGGGTCTGCCAGTCAATGATCCGACGTGTGCATGTTTGTTTCGAAGCAAGCAAAGGACATTTTGAACATTTATTATGAGTTGCTGTGTTGAGGTACAATGATGGCCTTTTGGACATATGTTTATATCGACATTTTACTTTGTTTTGGTGTCAGGAACCTGCCCCCAAAGTTTATAAAAATATTTTTGATACAGCCTGTATGTACAGATCATCACTGGTTGGTGTTGATTTCAGTGTCCATTTTTATATTTACAAACACTATATCTCTGATATCCATAAATATACCATATCCTAAAACTATATATATATATATATATATATATATATATATTTATTATATATTAAAAAAAAAAAAAAAATTTAATCTCAGCATTGAAATAGACTTCTTCAAACTGTTCTTCAGAGGCTGATATATATATATATATATATATATATATATATATATATATATATATATTTATGAGTTAAAGGTCTCAGGGATCGAGTGTGCGTAATTATTAAAGTGGACATTGAGGCCAAGACCAAGCACTGACAGCCTGTTTCATGTTTGAAAGCAATCTTCAGGCCTGAAGATTGTGTTTAAACTTGAAAGAGACTTTTTGTCTTTGGGTTTTGACCTCTCTGTCTACTTATATATATATATTTATATATATTTGCTGATATCTTCCGATTAGTGGACCAAACAATTATGAAAATGTTCGTCTATGAAATTACAGTAGTAAAGGTGCTGCATATAAACCTTTGGTTCTAGACTGAAAGGAGTTCAAGGCTCACTAACAAATACAGGAAACAAACAATGAGACATTAAAAGAACATAAGGAAAATTTAATCCTTTACAAATTTATTCCTTTTATGTGCCCGAGGAAGGACTCGATACTGGAAACGCGTTTAGCAAAAATATGAGGAATAAAATATACTATGCATACTAAAAACAAATGCACATTATAACCAAAAACGTTTGCGGTTTCTCTCTTTTTTAATATATATATTTCTGTCTCGTTGGAACAACTATAACCTTTTCCCTACACACACACATATTATATATATATATATATATATATATATATATATATATATATATATATATATTACAGTTCAAAAGGGTTTTTTTAATTGGCCCTAAAGTAGTTGTTTTGTACTTTAAATAAGAGAAGATTATTATATATGCTTAAAAAAAAAAGAAGTGAGACATGATTTTTTATTAGAAATGTTATGACAAAAAGAAAAACTGCATTTTATAATTAATTTTGCTCTCGTCAAAATATCCTCCTTTCCCCTTGATTACTGCAGCACTAATTTTTGACATTCGTTGCAAAAGTTTCTCAAAGTAGAAGTTTTATAATTGATTCCATTCTTTTTTTCTACGAATGTAAGAGCTCTTTTTCATTTTATTTTAATCTGTCAAGTTATCCAATTCTTCAAAATTTTGGGAGGTACAAAACCATAGTATTGCAAGGAATAAATATGAATTATTTCTTAAAGGCATTATGGAAAAAAAAAAAAAAAAAAGAGATGATAACTCTCACAAACAGACCAACCACCTTCGTTCCCAAGCTCATCAGGGTCGACTGGGAACTATTTCACAATTATTGCAATATAAATTAACTCACACAAAACCCTACATACAATTAAAACTTTAAAAATGAAAAGATTAATGGTATGAAGGGAAAAAAAATTTTAATAAATAAATATTATATATATATATCTTTTTTTTTAAACTGTGCAAATATGCACAATAAACGGGGAAAAAAAAAAATATATATAAATTATGATAAGCCAAGGAGACATTATCAAAAACTTGATAAAATTCTTCTTATTAAGGCAAGATTGAGAAATCTAAGGAGTAATTGTAAATTTCTTCAAGCCTGTATTGATAATCATGTTTGTCCCTGTTTAGAATTAGAGTGCTAAACTGAATCCAGGTTTAAAAAATTGAGGAGATTTTTATGAGGGACTCTATTCAATTTTTATACAAATAGAATCCATCTACTCACCCGTGATCTTACTGTCCTTTTATAGAGAATGTTTAACTGACCTTTCATTTTGATAGGATTAGGTTCTGTCATTACGTGGGCTCTATTCAATCTAAATCTTTAAGAAGATTATTTAGTGACAAACAATCTAAGTTGCAGCATTTAATCAGTAAACGGTTTGGACATATTATAGAACCAATTTCGGGAGTTATCACCAACCTGTCTACTTACGAGCTTTCGAGCTAGAATCTAGTATACTGCATGGCCTTGACCATTGCATTCCATTTAGGACTCCTGATAAGGAAAAAATTTTTCCGAATTTGAAGTGCTATCTTCGCAGTTGTGCAGACTTGTGCCTTGTTCTGCTGACTTACTTTCTAATCTTAAGGCTACTCTCAACAGCTCCGGCGCATACTTATGCTCTAACTCCGGTAGCCCTTTCTGAGTCTAAGTGGAGTCAACAGCACCGTTCCGTAGTCAGGAATTTAAAGGCAAATAACAACTTGGTTATTACTCGTCCTGATAAGGGGCTGGTATTGTTCTATTGGATCATTCTGATTATGTCTCCAAAATGCAATGCATTATTAGTGACACCACTAAAATTTCTTCCTCTTGGTCCAGTAGAGACACATGATCGTACTATTCCTTTAGAAATCAAGTTTCAAAAGAAACTTTTATCTTGGGCCAAACGTGGGTTAATATCTCGTGAAGTCACAGATGATATTAGACCTGTTGGATCTATTCGTCCTCGTCTATATGGCCTTCCTAAAATTCATAAGGAAAATGTACCCCTTCGACCCATCTTGTCCATGTCAGGCTCGTCTCAACATAAGGTTGAAAGTTTTCTTTCAAACCTTCTTCAACCTGTTGTTGAACACTTTAGTTCGTATACTATTAAAGATTCTTTTTCCTTTGCTCAGATTATTCGTGATACTCCTTCTAAAAATAAATTTATGTGTTCTTTTGACGTATGTTCTTTGTTTACTTGTGTTCCAGTGTTGGAAACGATTGATATTTGTTGCAACATGTTATATCGAAGTAGTTTGTCACCTCCGGATATCCCTGAAATGGTTTTTGTTGAGCTTATGAAATTTGCTACTATGTCTGTGGAGTTTAGCTTTAACAATTTCATGTACAGACAGATAGATGGGGTAGCTATGGGCTCTCCTTTGGGTCCCGCTTTGGCCAACATTTTTGTCGGCTTTTATGAGTCGTCCCTCCTCACTTATGACAATGCACCGTCTATGTACCAACGATATGTGGACGATACATTTTGTCTCTTTAATAGTGAAGTGGAAGCTGATTCTTTTCTTACAGTTATGAATCAACTTCATCCATCCTTAAAATTCACCATTGAAAAGGAGTCCAATTCGTGTCTCTCTTTTCTTGATGTCCTTGTGCATCGGACTCCTTCTCAATTTTTTACTTCGGTGTTTCGTAAACCAACGTTTTCTGGTCTGTATACGCGTTCGGACTCATTTTGTCCCAGGAAACGCAAAATCAATCTAATCAAGACCTTAACTCATAGGGCCTTGATGATCTGCATCGAAAAATTTTTGGATGAAGAATTTAATTTTATCCTCCACATTCTATTAAAAAATGGATATCCTAATGATATTCTTGATGTTGTTATGCGTGATAAAATTATTAACTTTCAAAAGGAAAAACAATACAGTGTTCAGAAATGTCCTGTTTATTTACGGCTTCCATTTATTGGTTCTCGAGGTGAGCTTTTGGCTAAGCGGGTCTTGTCAGCCGTCCATGACTGCTTTTTCTCTGCTCAACTAAGAATTCATTTTGCGACTCGTTCTGCCTTTCCCTCTATGTGCAAGGATCCTCTTCCTCCCCATCATGTCTCCTCCGTGATATATTCTTTTAAATGTGGTTGCGGTAGCAACTACATAGGAAGGACTTCCCAGTGTTTAGATTGTAGGATCAGGCAGCATGTCCCATTACGAGTTCTCAATCCGGAAGCTCGTAAGAGCCAGTTGGTTAATACTTCCGGTTCAGCGATCACGGAGCACTTAATAAATCGCAGGGATTGTGCCAAGAACTTTAGTCCGAATTGGTTTACTGTACTGTCCAGTTCGCACTCTTCATTCCATTTGAGAGCACTGGAGTCTCTGTATATTCGGTCCAGGGAGCCATCTTTGTGTAAGCAAAGAGACTGTCTCCTTGGGCTTCACGTTATTATTCTCTAGTGTTTATCATAATTTCCCCCTCACACCGTTATATTTTTTTTATCCCCCGTTTATTGTGCATATTTGCACAGTTTAAAAAAGATATATATATATATATTATATTATTAAAAAAAATTTTTTTTCCCTTCATACCATTAATCTTTTCATTTTTTTAAGTTTTAATTGTATGTAGGGTGTGTGTGTGAGTCAATTTATATTGCAATAATTGTGAAATCGTTCCCAGTCGACCCTGATGAGCTTGAGAACGAAACCGGTTGGTCTGCTTTGTGAGTGTTATCATCTCTTATTTTTTATTTTTTTCCATAATGCCTTTAAGAAATAATTCATATATATATATATATATATATATATATATATATATATATATTATGAAATGGACAAAGTCCGACAATTATTTTAAGTTAAATAAAAGAATAAAATAAATAAAAGATAAAAAAGAATGTATAAACATAAAGATGTCTTTATATATATATATATATATATATGTATATATATAGGGTGTTGCAGCAAAATCCGACACTCGACAAAAAGAAAACGAAATAGGCAATAAAAACAAAAGTTGTATATGCAGAGACCCGACAGTTTGACAACGAATGTTTTTTTTCTCTCTATAATTTTCCAGGATGGAATCTGAGCGCAGAGCAGCGGTAGTAGCTTCTTTTCGAGTCCGGAAGACGCCTGCGGAAGTGATGGCCTGGTTTGGAGGAAGTGGAAGGCGTGTGAGACCAAGGACGAGTTTACTGCCAAACGATAGGCCCACAACGTTCGTTCTTCGGCCGTTAGGATTGACGAGTTCGTCGCCGCCGTCATGGAGACAGTCGACAATGATGGAAGCCAGGGCTACACGAAGATCATCGCTGACATGGGCTGTCACAAGTCAACGATCTGCCGAACGATGAAGGAGGACATTGGTTACTCCTATCGCAAGTCTCACCGCATGCTCATCCCAAATGCTTCCAAGGAGTCGAGGAAGGTCAAGGTGGCGGCTTTGCTGAACGAGCTCAAGCACGGGTCTGCAGGGATGCTGAGTTTCTTCTCTAATGAAAAGAATTTCATCCAGGACAAGACGTGCAACAAGCAGAATGACAGGTGGATCTGCAAAGACATCGAGGAGGTTCCCGTCGGGAAGCATCCGTCATGGTCCTTGGCGTCATCTCCTGCGAGGGGGACGTCATGCCCCCGTTCTTCTTTCAAAAGAGTCTGGGAGTCACCGCTGAGATCTACCAGGAGGTGCTGAGGAGCGTGGTGTAGCCCTAGATGGATGAGATCGCCGCCGGACACCCCTACGTTTTCCAGCAGGACTCCGTTCCTGCACACAAGGCCAAGACGACCCAGGCGTGGCTGCTCAACAATGTCCCTCACCACTGATCGCCAGACTTATGGCCGCCCTCCTCACCCGACTGCAACCCCCTTGACTATTTCTTCTAGGGGCGTGATCGAGGCCAATACCAAAAAAGACGCTCACAACACGGTCGACTCTCTAAAGGCTGCCATCGTGGAGGCGTTCGCCGCTATAGACAATTAATGACATGGTCGCCAAAGCGTGTGACACATTTCTCACCCGCCTTGAGATGGTTGTCGCCGCCGGCCGCGATTACATTGAAAAATAATGTAGTATGTAACTCTGTTGCTAAATAAACTGTTGGGTCTCTGCATATACAATTTTTCTTTTTATTGCCTATTTCCTTTTCTTTTTGGCAAGTGTTGATTTTGCTGCAACACCCTGTATATATATATATATATATATATATATATATATATATTCATTAAATAATATAGACAAGTGTTGTCCATTTATTTTATGTAAAAAAATGCTGCCTAAATACACACACACAATATATATATATATATATATACACACACACACTATACTTTACTATACTATACATCTCCATGAAGGATGACTAATGACTGAATACTAACCATAACTAAAATACTCACTGAGTTGACTTGTATGCTTTGCCTCACTTGCTTCTGAATAGTCTTTTTTTTCTGACAGAATAATTATTATCAAAAACTGAATTGTATTTTTTTTAATGAGTGCAAATGAAAACCTGCCTGACAATGAATAAAAGTGACAATAACAAAGACGGCTCAATAATGACTGCGTTTTCCTAAATGAAAGAAAGACTTATTTTCTCCTAACTCTATTTTATTATTTCAAAACATGTGATAATTTTTGTTAGTTTGCAAAATTTTGACAAAAGTCCGGCAAAAAGTAGGTGTGCAACTTACATGCTGTCCAACAAATCCAGTTCCGCAGGCAATATCCAAAATCCTAATATTTTTGTCAGGACAGTCGTCATTGACAGCTTTGGCCACCAAATATGGACCTTTGTAGATACTTTTACCCATGTGCTGGAGAAAGAACGAAAAAACGAATACTGGTAGGAAAACATTGCAATTTCAATAACTCATAATTAGTTTGTAGAAATGAAAAAAAATATTGCTGTGGATAGTTTTTGTATCTTCAAAGCAATGCATATTACACACACTTAGACACATAGTTTTTCATTCAAATACATTGTATATTTTTTAATTATTTTTTCAAAATATACTTCATTTGATAAAGCATTTCATTCAAATAAATTAAAATAATTATTTTCTTTTCAACCAAACAACTTTTAGAAGACACTTAGTTTCAAAGGATTTTTTTTATTTTGAATATAAGAAAAAAACTGTTAAGTCTGTTAAAATGCGACAAAAACCTGAGACAATTTGAAAAAATCCTGATTGATAAATAAAATTCTTTTTTATTTATTTTTTGTGTTTTCCCGATAAATACATTTCCAGGTAGTAAGTCTGATCTCCTAGATAAGGACAAATTGGAAGCAGATTTCAAAAGGGAACTAAAATCTGCTGTTAACTGGGGAAAGAAATGTCTTGTTAATTTTAACAACTCCAAAGCAAAACTGCCCCACCCCTATTAATCATCTGAGCACCCTCCCCTGTCACACATTAGCATGACTGACGCTAACCTTCAGGAAAGTAACTTGTTGTGCCTTCTCCGTCTAACATTCACTGTTGACATTAAATGGAAAGAATTGAATCAATTTCGACGTCTGTTGTTAGGAAAGTTGGTTCACTGTTGTGCGTGACGATTTTTCTCTCCAGAATCTATCTTATATATTTATAAGTCTACCATTCATCCATAATTCGAATATTGCTGCCATATCTTGTCTGGTGCTCCTACTATATATTTAGAGATTCTTGCAATATTATTGGTCCTGACCAGATATCTTGACTTCAGTCACATTCCCACTGTCGTACCATAGCTTCGCTGTGCCTTTTCTATAAATATTTTCATGGTAATTGTTTTGATGAACTTTCCATTATGGTACCATTATGGTTAAGACAGAAGACCACCGTCCTTTCCCCAATCCCCTTTTCGGCCTTGTGCCACATTTCTGTATTATACAGAATAAATATCACTTTCCATTATGGTACCTAGTCTTTATGGATTTAAGCGCAGTACTAGATTGGCAGATAGGTCTCATCGCTTTACAGTTGAAATGGCTGCATGTAACTGTAAGTTCTGTGTTAATAGTTTCTTCTCTTACACTTCTTACTTGTAAAACTCTCTTCCGGCTTTTTGCATCCCAATCAACTTTGATCTGCAAAAATTGAAATGCAATGTCAATCGTTATCTTCTGTCTTCTTAATTCCAGTTCTTTTATTGTCTTCTCTCGTTAATAGTAGTTTTTCTCGATTTCTCTAACACTTTGTAACCCCTTGCATCCTAGTGGCTTTATTGCTTTCGATATTCAATAAATTAAAATGCAAAGTCAATCATTATCTTCTGTCTTCTTAATTCTTATTCTTTCATTATCTGCCCTCCTTAATAGTCAGTTTACCTCTTGCGTCTTAGTGGCTTTATTGAAAATGATTAAATGAAAAAAATGTTTAAGCATCCTGGAACGTTTGTGCTTTTAAAGTTTAAATATTTTCAAAATTACAGGAACCGTTGCATAAAAATCTGAGAAATATTCAAGAAGTAAGTCTGAAAAAGAAATCCTGAAAATTGTTTTCCAAATTTATAAACCAATGAATATGTTCAAAAGTTTTGTGGGCCAACAGATATCTCTTCTTGACACTATTAAGTGTCGGAAGATGTTATGGTTTGGTCACATCACATGGCATAAGAGGCTGAAGGCAGACACAAACGAGGACGACAACACAAAAGCTGGTCAGACAACAACAAAGTCTGGACGAACATGACAATGCCAGAACTCCTGAGTCACCGTCCATAGATCATCCTGAGGAAAGTTGTCTCTTCCTTTTGCCCTTATGTCTTGGTCGATTGAAGCAATCAAGGGACTGATTATCATTATTATTACTATTATTATTATGATGATGATGATGATGATGATGATAATGATGATGATGATGTTATATGATTAAGTAATGCCACTAAAAGTATTTTTTGATATTTTTGCTTCTTTTTATTATCGTACCTACGGACGATAATAGGTATATCCCCATTCACATAAATACAGTAGTAAATACTGTATGTTGGTCTGCAGTCGGAGATTCATTGTGGAATTCACTTAACTCACTTCTATCAGTTGATTACTTATTCTGCGCGCCGCTGGTGAATCTTATATGTGTTGTTCTTGTCCTAAGTATTATCGTTCATTATCAACCTTCGTGTGATTATTCTATTCAGTAACCTTCCCTAGGTTACAACAGTCTAAACACAATAACCCATATTCAATTGGTTAATATGCTTGATTTTTTAAAATATTACAAATCATTTTCTGTTTCAACTTTTTTCTCTGATGATTTTGTTATTGTCACATTTTCTCAAATTTGCATCTCATGTCGGTTGCAGGTAAAAATGTTTATTTTCAGGCCATTTTCATCGACAGGCTGTATCCAATATTTTTCAAAGTATCCTTTCTGTTCTGAGCAGACATACATTCTGTAATGATTCTATTTCCAAATCCCAATCCAATGTCTGCAAGGCTTTTACCATATTTTGTACAATAGCCTAATACTTCCAAAGCTTTCATATTTTCATACTTTAAAATTTTGTAGTGGTCGACCATCTCCTTTTTTGTGTTCATTTCTCGTATCAAATGGACCGGAGATTTCTGTCAGGTATCAAATGTTTTTCTCAACCCATCGAGGTTGATATGCCACGAAATGAGAGACAACCAACCAATTATCACTTTCTTCTCCTTTGTGATCACATATTCATCATAGTTGCTGCTATAATGATCAACAATATCATCGTCACCACCACCACCAACATCACCACCACCACCACCTCTACCACTATCACCACCACCACGCACCACCATCACCACTACCACTATCACCACCACCACGCACCACCATCACCACCACCACGCACCACCATCACCACCACGCACCACCACCATCACCACCACCACCACCATCATAGTTGCTTTTCGTTTAGCATAATCACTTACTGTGACCGAGAGTAAAGTAATGTAAGCTAGTAAATATATGCATCCTGTTTGCACAAAGTCTGATGTTAAGTGATGCATTTATTGATGTCTGTAACTCTCTTTATTGTACCAAGTGCTCCAGTTATTATTGGTATGACAGTAGTTTTAAGTTGCCACATTTTGTCAATTTCAATTTCAAGATGCTTGTTGTATCTAATTATTTTTCATATACTTTAACAGATATACTTTATTATTATTATTAACACCACTACCACCACCGCCGCCATTAAGCTGCATCAGTGATGTTTTAATGCGCCAAACCGTTAATCGCTTTAATTAACAAAGTTAACATTTTTGCCAACGATTCAAACCCCAAGCCAACTTTGAACGTCATCATAGCATTTTAAGAACTTGAATCTGTTGATGTGGTCAAAGTTAAAACTGTCAGTGCCGCTAGACCTCATCAGGAACATGGTCAGAACTTAACGTTTACGGTTTATCGATAACTTCTGTTACATTTTTCAGGAGTTAACTGAACAACGGTTAACAAAGTTAATTTATTGGTTAACAAATTGACGGTTAACGAAATTAACTTTTTGATTAACGATGCTCACAAATCAAATCTCAAAAAAAAATTCATTGTTATTGTCAAAAATTATTAATGAAATATTAACTATGAAAAGAAATAATTACTTTTAGAATTCTAAAATATTTTTCGGCTGATAAATGATTGATAAACTGGAAAACAAAACAACAGTTTAACTGATACAAAATGTAGTTTACCCCAAAATTGCTTTGCTTCAGTCATTGGAATATAAATATAGTTGGTTCAAGTTCAAAGTAACTGAAATCTGTGCTCTTTTAACGTGTCAGCTGATGATCAATATAATTTTTTAATCTTATTTATTCATCAGACAAAAGCATTAATTTTCATAAATAATCCTCACAATTGTCAAAGATATTTAAGTAAAATTGTACCGTAAACAACTTCCTACATTTTCAAATATGTTTTGGCTTTAAATAAACCACAAAAGGGTTGATAAGACGTAAAAAAAATCAATAAATCAAGTAAAATCTTCGCCTAACAATTTTGGATAATCTTTGTGAATTATTCAAAATCTAAAAATGAAGATCTAAGGACATGTGAGTTATCTCCCTTACATCAACTTTGATGCAACAAATCGAATTTGGTTGACAGGGTGATTGTTAACATTAGCATGTAATACAGTTTTTGCGATAATGAACGTCTGCTTAATTTTTTATGCGATAATGCATATTCACAATCTTTTGATAACCTGAATTCATAGCTATAGGCTTCTCAGTGCAAGAATAAATAAACCAGAATTAAAATACATTTACATTTTACAGGTGTAAAATTTACACCTATTTAAGAATTGTTAACTGTATTTAAAAGTATGACGCATGACGAGAATGCATGACGAATCTTTTATATTCCGTCAACAGGGAAGAAAGAAAAAGAAACGTTTTCTTTCATAAATTGTGTGAATTAAATAATAAACTCTTAAAGGTCAACTATTTTTAATGGGAAATTTAACAATATGGTATCTGTAGGTAAGATTCCTATGGTTGTTCTTTAGTAAAATAGTTTAGTTTGGTGTACAAGCATGCCATTTTTAGTGAAAATCAAACTCACTATGCATTACTCCACACAGAGATTCTCAGGAATCGTTTTATGTTGTCAGTACCTTAAAGTGGAAGATTTTAATTCGATCAATTTAAAAATTTATTCGCTTATTTATCTAAATTGGTAACAAATCTTTTTTCAGATATTTTTGGTGACTTATTTATTCTATTCCCTTAAATACTATGATTGACTACATTTTTCCGAAACTGGGATTGTACCGCCCGTCTGTTACACAGGTGTCGTTTGCTGACGTCAGGGTACCACCTTTATACAAATAAAAAACGAAAAAAAAAAAAAAAAAAAAATCCCTTTGAATATTCAACCTGCGTAATTTGGTTTGTGTTTCATACGCCATTTGTAAACTTTAAAAATTCTAATCCAGACTTTTGGTTATTGGTTTTCATTTTTGTTTTCGACGTGAAATTATTCTGCTACTCATTACAAGTAAATACAACCAAAACACACTCACCTTTTGAATGTGAAATGTTGAAACAAGTTATGAAGATTTCATATCAGTTTAATTGTTAAAAAAATTATATTAAAACAATACTGAAGCACTCATTTTAAAAAAAGATTTTAAAATTCAGTACCTTCTAAGCGTGTGTTTATAAACACACACATAATTATTGTATCAAATTAAAAAAAATATTAAAAGTTCATGATAGTTATCGAAGATTGACTCGGAGTTTCACGATACATTGGACTTCATATTTAATTTTTTTTATACAATGATTATTGCTTAAGAATATTTTATCTATTGAGCAGTTATTTGAAAAAATATGTTCAATTTGACATTTTTACGTATATCAATAAGTGTCATTAATGCTTAGAAAAGAAAACATTTATACGAACACAAGAAAAATTGTCAACAGTCAGCAATCAAACTTGTTTAAAAGACATACTGCTGCCCCCCCTCCATATAGCTAAACTTTGATATGTTTATATAGGAAGGGAGACTAATATCAGGGATAGAACGGTTATAGATATATAGACATTGTAGATAAAAGAATCAATTCAGTTTAAGTCTGAAGATAGCACTGAAGTGGGAAACTGAGAGTTACCATATTGATTCGCATGTTTTCTCTCTCTCACTCCCTCTCTCTCTCTCCCTATCACTCCCTCTCTCTCACTCCTTCTCTCTCTCTCTCTCACTCACTCCCCCCTCTCTCTCTATTGCACATTGGGTGTTGGTGCTAATAAAATAGTGCTCGATGTATAATAACTGACCTAAAATTTATATTAATAATAAAATTTATTATTAATATATTTATTAAATAAATATACATGTTTTCATTTCTCACAATTGCATTGTGCAGGAAATTCAGAGTTGTGCAACCGGTGAGGAATATATATATATATATATATATATATATATATATATATATATATATATATAATACAATATAAAAGGTCCTAACACTAACATTCTATGGTTATAATTTATTACATAGGAATCGTAATCATCAGACATATTAGTGTTTGAGCCTTTTTATATTATATTCTTACTCTGTCCTGACATTGAGTTCTACCTGGATTCTATCCTCTTGGTAATTTATGTATATATATATATATATATATATATATATATATATATATATATATATATATATATATATATATATATATATATATATATATATATATATATATATATATATATATATATATATATATATATATCTATATTCACTTTATACACACACACACATATATATGTGTGTGTGTGTGTGTATATATATATATATAAAAGTGAATATAGATATAGATATATATATTGATATTTCTGTGTGTATTTAAACGAGCCCCCCATATATATATATATATATATATATATATATATATATATATATATATATATATATGTGTGTGTGGGGGGCTCGTTTAAATACACAGAAACCTAACAAATTCCATTCGAAACATACTAATAGAAAATAAATGTACACTTGTCTCATCCACATGTATAAAAAAGCTTAAAAATAACGGAAGCATTAATGATAAAAATGGAAAAGCCAACACTCAATAACATTATCTATGAACACGGACACAATGTGCTGACTGTGTTCGTAAAATAAAATATTCCTGTAACTTTAGACACATACATAAAAAAATTCACAGATTCAGTTGAGAATAAAAAATAAAAATCGTCCTTGATAATTGCTAAAAGAATAGCCGAAAGCGCTCGAATATGCAGAAATTTTGGACAGTTTTTACACACAATGTGTCCAGAAAAGCAAACACTTGTACGAGCACAGGTAAAATTAAATAAAACGCCTAATCGCAGTTCGTTGTCAGTAGTCTTTAATGAAACGTGTGAATATATATATATATATGTATATATATATATATATATATATATTTATATGTATATATGTATATATATGCATACATATATATATATATATATGTATATATATATACATGTATATATATATATATATATATATATATATATATATATTATATGGAGAGGTGGGTATAGGAGTCAGTGGTGTTTAAAGAAAATCGAGTATATACATGCACACACACACACCTATATATATAGGTGAAAAAGTTGTAGTAAGGACTCTCGCTCTACATTAATATATACATATACTTTATATATATATATATATCAAAAAGAAAGATTTCTTAGTACACATTTTCCTTAATATACAGTGATTGACAGTTTGTATTTTCATTTGCGTTTATGTGGCAAATGTCTCTTTTATTAATTTAGTCAAAGAAAAGAAAAAAAACATATCAAAAGGAAAAAGAAAAGAAAGCATAGACGCGCGTGCACACACACGCACATACACGCACACAGACGCACATACACGCACACGCACGCACACAGACGCACACGCACGCACATACACGCACACGCACGCACACAGACGCGCGCGCATCAGAAAAAGAAGAAGAAAAAGAAGAAGAAAGTAAAAAAATAAAACTCAAAGAGCCTACTTCATCATAGCTTCCCTTGTTGGCCCAATTTGTGTAAATAGCATTTACGTCTTCTGTTGAAATTCCCTCTTGCAATGCATTTGACATTTCAAAGCATCCATCTTCTGTAGGAAAGCCGAAGCTAGCTGCTGTCGGTTGATCACATGGTGCAACAGATGTGGACATTTTTTTCTTTTTTTGAAACTTAAAAAAAACTTTTATGAAATATGGTTAAATATGGATGTGGGCGAGAACTGAAAAAAAAGTCCTTATTTGTTCAATCGGTTGTAAAACAGGTAGTTTCGACGCCCTGCCCACAGATAAGTAGAGAGAGTGACTTCTTTTTTAACTTGTTCACCGAAGACAGGTGTTTCCACAGGTTGTGCCCGAAGACTGAGAGTTGCGCTTATTTTATTGAAGTTGGTCACATGGTTGGTCACGGGATTCGTCGTATGATGAAACGTGTAAATTTCTTATGAAATAACGTTATTTTTCTTTATTAAGAAAACATTATTTATATATATATATGTTCAATGTCAATTGAAAGTAAAACCCAAAATTGACGGAGAAAGCCAACTGCTGTCGTCCGACGTTAGCAAGTAACACCGTCATCAGCAGGATTTTATTCTTTCTGGGAAAAAAAAAAATCATTATTATTTTCTTTGATTTCTAGTGTATACTCATTTTTTCCCGGGTCCCAACCAGGGATCATAGGTCAGAAATGGCATCATAACAGTTTCCACTTAAAAAGAAAAAACAAAACAAAAAAACAAACAAAAAACAAAACAAAGATCACACACATTTTACATAGATAAAGCAAAGCCTTTCGTAAAGTAATTGTAAGTACAATTTTTTGTATTTCTTTAAGGCCCGGGCTACCAGGAATCCATTCAATGAGTCTTTTTCAATCATTATTATTATTATTTATTTTCTCGACACCATTATATTTGTTTACTTATTTTTTTTCGACAAATACAGCAATTATTTTTTTTTTTAAATGTCAATAAAATTCTATTAATAAAAAAGACGTTATTTCAAGGACTTTTTACAGGTCTGTAAAATTAAAGTGATTAAAAAATTGTTTAAGTCGTTTAAGTCGTAATTATTTCTACACTTACAAACAATAAAAAAAAAATTTAGAATGTTTTTGCCTTTTTGTTGAAATATAATTTGCTTTTCTTTATCTCGGTAAAAATGTAAAGTTGTTCTTGGATACTAGTAAGTTTTATTTTTATTTTTATCTGGAATCCAACAACTTTGTAATTTACTATCTTTGAGAAGAATGAAAAGCCTTTCTAAATCATGAAGTTCACCTGAAAGAATGTCCGTGGCTCATAGTTTAGGCATTTTGGGACAAATTCTTTATCTTGCATCATTATCTTCCTCTCAGTGAATTTCTACTCAATCAGAGTTTAGTCAATAAAGTCCAAGGCGTTCAGGTTTTATAGTTTTTCAAAGAAGATTAAGAAAAATGATTTCTTTCTGATTCATTTCGTTGAATCCTTAAATTTTGCAAGAATAAAAATCGTTACTATAATTTGGGGGTTTCGACCGTATAATTTGAATTCCAAAAAGCAAAAAATCTCGTCTCTTTTCCATCGTTTCCAACATAAACTGAGTCGACATTATGTTGGATTTTTTTTTCTCCTGGTCTCCTGATTTTGTTCCAAAGTAATAGACATTATCTGTCTATATTTCTGAGATGAGGTATTATGTACTTACACTATTTTCATTATTCGGACTATTGCCCTCATCTTTGTCGCCATATTTATCACAACGTTTCGGCTCTTGTACGCTCCGTCCTTCTTCAGGTGGTTGGAATGTCGAACTGAACCCTTTATTTCGCTCACTGGGGTAGACTGTTCTAGTTCCACGTGCCATGTCTAATGGATGTCAGTTATCAGTTATCTCCTGTTAATTCCCCTCTCCAAGTTCTCCACTGCCTTAACCAGGTATTGAACTCACAAATCTTTGGGTCCTGTCATTGGATCTAACCAACGCCTTTATCCACTGTGCCGTGTGTCGTTAATAGACATTTTTTTTTTAACAAAATTTTGTTTTTTTCACTGCAAATTTTCCACAAACCCCAGACGCCATATGTTCATAAATAGTAAAATGAAAACGTTATTGTAATTTATTTGGGAAGAAAAAATAACATAAATTACTGTTCGTTGTGTTGTAATGGATATCGACCCGGGTTGAGAAATCGGCGAGATCGAATTCCAGTCGGGTTCGTTACATTCATTTACATCTGGGAAAGGCATGAATCCATCTCCCCCTACCAAATGTATGGGTTGAATGGTAGGACAGACTGGTAACCAGTCTACCGCAAAAATTTACAGCAACCTACTGTGGATAAATCTTCTGCCTAGTAAGTGATGAATCAAAAGAGACATGATCTCCCAAGCACTTAACCGATTGAATGATCCACCAATACTTTATAAGACATCAGAAGACAATGTAACGCCAAATAAATCCAACTGCTAAACATGTTGTTTCCTAACGTGTTTTAATATTAGAAAGTACTAAATTCAAACCTAAGTTTCTCTCAAACAGATTTTCCCCCAAGAACTGCTGCATTGTGTAAGAGGATCCCGAGAGGATACTTTCCCGATCACCATAACCTCTTCAATTCTAACGTCAATCGCTATCTATCCTACATATACACACAATATTCACTTCTTGTTCCCTTCCCAGTGCACGCCCTTATAACAAACTCATTTGTTACCCTTTATTTTAAATTATTCTCGGGTTTTAAAAAATATCTTAAAACAAAATATCCATATATATCGTGCGAACTATAGTTATATGACTTGTGATGATATGCAAACTTTCCAATGTAGCTTCAGAGGGAGCCAATAAAGAAAGAAGACTAGCACGGAGGTAGTGGTCACGTGATATAAAAGTAGTTTAACCAGAGTAGGCTTAAATTAAAAGTAAAAAAAAAATAAAGGAAAATAAAAAAACGACAAAAAAACAAAAACAAAAAACAAAACAAAACGAGTACGTCAGAAAGTTATCAAAAGAAAAGATTTTTCATTTGGAAGTCAATTAACCCAAAGTCGACAATTAACCCAGTTCCGAAAAGATCAAATCGCCATAACTCAAAAATACTACCATCTCTTGGTGACATGACTTCATCTTTTATCTTTTTATAGGAAACCAACGGCAAAGAGTTATAGAACCGACTAATGCCATAATCATCAGTAAAAAGTAAACATTTCACATGCCTATGGTGAAACATTAAACAACCCGCTAACGACCAGTAATGAAACTATTATTATTGTCCTTGTCCCTCCTTTAGATAATTCGCACGACCATTACGCCCTGCCAATATTTTATAAATAAAGTGAAGGTGCATGAGTAGAGGGTGAAGGTAGGGTATAGAGGTTGAATATAGAGGGTGAAGGTGCAGGAGTAGAGGGTGAAGGTAGGGTATAGAGGGTGAATATAGAGGGTGAAGGTGTATGAGTAGAGGGTGAAATTAGGGTAGAGGGTGAATATAGAGGGTGAAGGTGCATAAGTAGAGGGTGAAGGTAGGGTATAGAGGGTGAATATAGAGGGTGAAGGTGTATGAGTAGAGGGTGAAATTAGGGTAGAGGGTGAATATAGAGGGTGAAGGTGCATGAGTTTTTTCTACTACAATAAATTGTTTTGACAAATGTGATTTTTTTTATTTAATAGCTACCTGAGCCGGTTGAAATCTGAAATACTTGTGTTGACAGACAAAATTTGTCAGGTAAATCGGAGCCAACCTTTGGCTGTACGACCATCGCGAGCAGTAGACGTACGCACCTTCATGAAAATCGATAGCATGACAAGAACAGCCTGAAAATTAATGAAAAAAAATTTTCTTCGTGTTAAATGTATATTTCATTATTGAGAAGAAACACTAAAGTATTTTTTTAAATATTTTTTGAAATTTTTTACTCATTCTTAGCATGTCCGAAATTTTAATTAAAAATCTTGTTTACGAAATAACGAAAAAAAAAAAAACTCGATATAAGCCATTTTTTTTTAATTTTGAAAAATAAGTTAAATTTTTCGTTTAAAATTCGTTTAAAAATTAATTATACGTATTTCAAAATTTATTCGAAGAAATTTAGACAATTTGAAGTTTATTTAAAATATTTTGAAAGAAACTTTTACTTTCTTCGTAGAAAAATGTTTTTTAAGATAAAAAAGAGAGCCGATCTCAACATCGCCGGCCATTGACAAGTGCTGAGTGATGACTATAAATTATTGACAGCTGACGTGAGATTCGAGTTCTCATACGGAAGGACAGAATGGACATATTATTTTTTTAAGGGACCTGCTTAAGTAGTACCTTTTGGTAATTAAAGTAAAAAAAATCTTTCGTCATTCCAATTTTTTTTTTTTTTAAGTACTGTACCATAAGTTTGTTGATACTATCTGGAGAAATTATAAATACTATAAAAAAAAATTAAGATATAAGTGCTGCACTGTTGACGTTTTTTTTTTATTGCACGCACGATACTTCCGGTCTTCCGTAGATTTCACTGGTAAAAATTATTGACACAAATTAATTTTTTTAATATATGTGCTCTCGTTAGTTTGTAATAAGCCTTCGAAATTATAATCTGTAAATAAATATATATTTACTTAATAACAACATTCGTTAAGTTCTACAAACTTTTCCCTAATTTTAGAAGAATTAGCAACATAATGTAAAAATAAAAAAAATATTTCAGAAATAACAAATAATTTTTAAAAATTCATTTTTCATCGAAATATCTTTTTGCTTTCTGACAATATTGTCCATGTTCATTGAAATAAATAAAAGCTATTAAAAGCTTTTGAAATTAAATAATATTTTTGTTTTATTGAGTTTTGTATTTTACACTTCAGAGACGATTTTCAGGTAGGGGTGGTCCAACTAAAAAAAAAACAAAAACATGATTTGGTTTTCTCAAAGCATTGTGCTTTTAACTAAAATCCGACAATTATTTTTATTTTTGCAAGATTTTCCAAATTAATGTGTCATACAGGAAAAAAAAAATTAAATAAAATTTTATATGTTATTTTATTGGTTCAGTTGATACAAAGAGAAACAAGATTTTTTTTAATCAAAATTTACAATGTAATAAGAAGGAAACATTTTAAAAAATAATTAAAAAATACTTTGATCTTTCCTCTCAATAATAACATAAACATTTAGACGCTAAAATTTTGTTTTCCACTTTGGCGTCTTTTTCATCATGCTATGCTCTGTTTTTAGCAATCTCATGACTCCGGGTAGTAGCAAGCAGTGCGCCAAAGCAGTGAGAGACGCGATGCCTTCTAAAAACATAAAACCTGATCGAGCGGTTGCAAAAACCCACTAATCAACGAAGTCTTGACAACCAAATTGTCATTTTCCTGACAGAATTAAATCTTAATTAAATCTTATTTAAATCTATTGTAACAAAATAGTCGTTTCCACGAAAGAGAATAAGTAAATGTTCTCAAAACAACGTTCTACCTTGAAGACTCTGAAGGTACGAACGGATTCTGTCACAAACTTCTACAACTTACATTTAAATCACAAGAACTATTAAAAACATTCACATTTTGTACCTTCAAGGTAAGTATACTTTTTTTAACTGGGTTCGGCCTCACTGAAACCCTGTTATTGTATCTTTGTAATTTGCATTGTTTTGTAGACGCTGGGATTTTCTTGTGATATCTCATATTATTTGATCGATATTGATTTTAAACTTGATCCTTTTCCCACAATTACCTTTGAGCTTTATTTCAGAAAAAAATAATTCACTTGTCCTGGAATTTATTATCCTTTTTTTTAGGCGCAAAAGTAAAACCCACCAAATTTGGGCATCCCTAATATTTAATAAAATTTGTTATATTTTAATAAAATTATTTTGGTTTTATATCTCACTGAATACTGTAACTGTACTGATGCGGCATTCATCCTGGGCGGATTGAGCCGGCTTCTTCCTGTTATGAGAAGAAGATTCTTGGGATAAATTACAGAAGTAGGGTACCCAGGCCTACTCGGATAACGTTCTTGCTTGCCGCGGGGTTCCCACAGACAGGAACGACCAGAAGCCGCCGGTTACCGATGCAGACGCTCCTTGGATTTTCACCAGAGCCCTTGTTAGGCGGCGTGTGTGTCAGACCTGTCCGCCTTGGGTGGCCCTACCAGGAACGAAGTTCCGGGCGGCATAGCTCTGACACTACCGTTTACACCCCCCCACCGACTGTGAGGTAAGGGTTGGACTTTGGGGGCTTACAGTACCAGGTGTTCCCAAGCGGTCCCCCATCTAAGTACTGACCTGGCTCTACACTGCTTAACTTCGGTGATCGTACGAGAACCGGTGTTTCAGCGTGATTTGACCGTAAGCTTATCTCACTGAGTATCACTCTTCAATTCTTTTATGGTGTACCTTGTTGTCACTTGATCTCCGTTCCACCCAATCTCTTTTAACCGAGCCCCACAAAAATATACAATAATAGTCCCCCCTCCACTTTTTTTATATTCTCCATAAATTATAAGTTAATTAGATTTTAAGTTGATATTCATCCAATAAGGATTATAGCATCTTAGTAATAATTTTCAATGTTTCTTATTTTGTTTGTGATTATTTAATAGAATATGTTTTAATAACGTCTAATAATGTTTAATAATGTCTAATAATATTTGATAATGTCTCCGCTATTATTTGAATCTGCATAATTTATCAATTTTAACAATTCCTAATTTATATTGTGGGTTCCTATCTTTACTGGGAATGACGGCAAAATACTTTCCCCTCTCCATTTTTCTCCTAGCCAATAAAATAGACCGCTTCTCGGTTTCATCTGACTCAGTCCCGGTCTGTCTTTACTTGAAGTCCGAACGCTACGTTCGTTTATCCGAATTTGCTTTTGTGTGTCAACCTCAATTCTTAGTTTATGAATTTTTTGCCTTATTACTTTTGCTTTGCCGTATTACTTTTGCTTTGCCTTATTACTTTTGCTTTGCCTTATTATTGTTAATTTGCCTTGCATATATTATTTGCTTGCTTTATATTATTATTGTCCTGTTCTTTTTCTTGTTATTGTTCATTACGAACATTGTCAGTTCTGTTTATTGAGCATTCTGCGATAAACTTTGATGTGCAGGTGGTGTCATAAATAATGGCTCAGAATTATTAACTGGACACCTGAGTCCCAATTCCTGTTGGGTTTCTTATATTCACTTACATGCAAATATCCTTGGAAAAGGCATGAATCCACCTCTTCTCACCCCAGCTATAGGTTAATTAGTAAGACTTGTATCACTAAACGATTATTATCTCTAAAGGAAAATTCTTCCAGTCTAAAAATATTTCTTCTGGCTTTAAATAAGCTGCAAATGGTTGTAAGCCATAGAAAACGAATCAATTAATCAAATTAGCTATACACGCATATTTTTATTTACATTCTCTGGAATATAAATTTTCAGGAACTACTGTGGCCACAAAGTGGGTGATCAGTTTATATATTCACAGTAATCTAGAATTGATCCCCCACTTTCTTGTTTATTTATCAAATTCTGGTAAGATATGAAGCCACCTCCCTCCCCCCAGCTATGGGTTAATTAGTAGGACTTGTATCACTAAACGATTATTAAAATAATATTGGAATAATCTTATTGGAATGACATCAAAACACTTTCCCCTTCCCAATTATGTAGGCAGAAGCACACAAATGCATTTTGGGATTTCTTCTTAGCCAATAAAATAGGCCGGTTCTCGGTTTTGTCTGACTGAATCCAAGTCTGTCTTCTTTTGAAGTCAGAACACTACTTTCACTTGTCCGAAATTGCTCTTGTGTGTCAACCCCAGTTCTTAGTTTGTGGACATTTTGCCATATTACTGTTAATGTGCCTTGCATATATTGTTTGCTTGCTTTATACTATTTTGTCTCTCAGATCTTTTCTTTTTGTTGCTTATTATGTCGATTCTGTTTGTTGGACAATTCTGTTGCTCATTTTGCATTTGACAATGGCTACTCACTCCACATATATAGATTTAAAAAGTTTTTCTTCACGAACCCTATGTTCTCCAAGAGAAAATTTCGATTTCACTTTGCACCAAAAATAACTTCTTAATTCGTGGGAACCTTACTAAACAAACCAACAACATCAGGTTGGAATGAATAGGACCATAAAACGGAGACTTATGGCTTTTAAAAAAGTTGCGTGCTGGTGTATTATAGGTGGGTATGTGTTACACATATGTAAACAATTAAATATAGAAGCCTACAAAAACTTAGTTTTCTATTACGGACCGTCTATTCTTTTTCTTATAGTGGAAATTGTAGGCAAACAAATTTCTCAATGATTTTTAGGTTTTTTCGTTTTCTTTGTCTGGTCCAGAATTTTGGGATCTAGGAAAATTGCTCGCAAGTAAATTGCTCGAAATCAAATGCTCGACAGTAAATTGCTCGAAATCAATTGCTCGACAGTAAATTGCTCGAAATCAATTGCTCGAAAGTAAATTGCTCGAAAGTAAATTGCTTGAAAAATAATTTCTCGAACTATCAATTGCTCGAAAGGCAGATTGCTCGAAGTAATTTCGATGCTCGAAGCACCACGTAAACTGCGCCGTCTGACGACACGTCAACGGAGCTGGATATAAAAGGAACCACAACACAATCCTTCCTGATTTTGTTTTTCTAGGTTTGTTTTCTATTTCTATTTCAGTAATTTTGGAGAACTTGAACCCAAGTGATGGACATAACTTTTGTTGAGAGCGAAAAAGGAAAGAAGTTTGGATGGATATCTATATATTAATGAAAAAACAGTGAACAATAACATTTACTGGAAATGTGAAATGTGCTAAAAAAGGAAATGCTTAGCATGTGTTTTATTTTTTTTTTTAACCAGAGGGTTAAAGAGGGTGAAGGTGTATGAGTTGAGGGTGAATGTAGGGTATAGAGGGTTAATCTAGAGGGAGAAGGTGTATAGGGGTGAAGGTGTATGAGTAGAGGGTGACGATAGGGTATAGAGGGTGAATATAGAGAGTGTAGGTGTATGAGTAGAGGGAGAAGGTAGGTATAGAGGGTAAATCAAGAGGGTGATATTGTATGAGTAGAGGGTGAAGGTTTATGAGTTGAGGGATCGGTAGGGTATAGAGGGTCAATCTAGAGGGTGAAAATGTATTAGTACTGGGTAAAGGTGTATGAGTAGAGGGGAAGGTTGTGTATAGAGGTTTAATCTAGAGGGTGAACGTGTATGAGTTGTGGGTAGAGGTGTATGAGTAGAGGGTGAAGGTAAGCTATAGAGGGTTAATCTAGAGGGTGAAGGTGAATGAGTAGAGGGTGAAGGTGTATCAGTAGAGGTGGAAGGTAGGGTATAGAGGGTTAATCTAGATGGTGAATGTGTGTGAGTAGAGGGGGAAGGTGTATGACGAGGGTGAAGGTAGGGTATAGAGGGTGATTATAGAGGGTGAAGAAGTCTGAGTAGAGGGTGAAGGTAGGGTATAGAGGGCCAATATAGAGGGTCAAGGTGTATGAGTTGAGGGTGAAGGTACGTATACAGGGTGACTATAGAGGGTGGCGGTAGAATATAGAGATTAATATAGAGGGTGGAGGTGTATGAGTTGAGGGTGAAGGTAGGGTAAAGAGGGTTAATTTAGAGGGTGAAGGTAGGGTATAGAGGTTGAATATAGAGGGTAAATGTTTATGAATGGAGGGTGAAAGTAGGGTATAGAGGGAGAATACAGAGGGCGAAGCTGTATGAGTTGAGGGTGAAGGTAGGTATAGAGGGTGAATATAGAGGGTGAAAGGGTATAAAGTGTGAATATAGTGGGTGAAGGTGTATGAGTAGAGAGTGAAGGTAGGGTATAGAGGGTGAATATAGATGGTGAATGTGCATGAGTAGTAGGTGAATATATATTATAGAGGGTGAATATAGAGCGTGAAGGTGTATGAGTAGATGGCGAAGGTAGTTACAGCGGCGTTAGTAATTTGTCAAACCAAACCTGTAATTTATTTACGTTTTACGTCAAAGTTTTGCATGAAAAGGTGTGTTTTAATTGACTTTTTATAGAGATATCTTTTCATTCAGAAAGTAATTTGCATGCCCTCCGTGATTCACGCCTTGGTGATCAGGTCACTTTCGATTTATAACTGACGAAGCATCAGATTTTCCCGCTAACGGTTGTCATTTCGTTTTACGGTAGACTTATTTAAGTGAATGCTCTGTTCTTTAATTAAACAGTATTAATTACATAATCTGGCCAGAATGTTCGAGAAATTTCGTAGAAAATATGCGTTCTCCGACAAGAATCGAACCTGCATCCTATTCGGAACCACCATTTAGCCTGGCGTGCTACGATCGTTCAGCCACAGAGTTTCCGATTAAGCAAATACTGTTATATTTACATACGCTTTATCTCTGATATTGAGCACTTTATCCCATAAATATATCACCCCTTAAAACCATATATATATATATATATATATATATATATATATATATATATATATATATATAGCTATTTAAATTCAGACAATTTAAATATTATTACATAGCATTTAATTTTTAACTCTTTTGTTAAAAGCAAGGAAATTTTCTCTTTAAGGTTTTGAAGAGTAATATTGAAATGAGGACAACAGTTGTTCATGATATTTTGTCTTGGTCTGAAGAATTCATTTTAAATCGCAGTAAATACGAAGTAGCCATTTTTACAGACAGCTACTGCAGCAATAGAATGGCGGTGGATTTGACCGTGACAAAGTGAAAGTCTATCGAGAAATATATTTCATTTTTGTGTCAGGAATTCGGTCAAAGAACAAAAGACATTAACAAATCTGCATTAAAGTGAATGAAAAAATCCTGAGTACTTTTTAAAAACTTATGATTTTTTAAGAGTGGAAACAATTTATACTTCCTTCAAAATGACAATGTTAATCTCTTCAGGTCAAAGGTCAATCGTTACTTATCTTTTATATTTAATACCTGCTTCCTGCTCTTATATTTATATCACACACTTCATTCAATAAACCTCTATAGTGGGTGGCTCTTAAGCCTTGAAGCGGACAATCATTAGTAAAAATCTATCTATCTATCAGTTTGAACATATCTATCTAGTCTGTACATATCTCTCTATGTATCTATTTTTGCTTGTACATCTATCTATCTATCTATCTATCTATCTATCTATAATTGATAATCATCATTATACTTGTAACTGACATCAGTTATATGGGGTCAAGTTTATATCCTGGAATGTTTTTTTCATGAGGTAGTAATATAAAAAGTGATATGAAAAATCTTTATAGCAATTTTTTTTGGAAAATCTTAATATGTAAAAAAATAACAAAACAAAAAAACAAAATAAAACTAATTGCGTAAGCGTTATTAATTTACTTTACGGGCTGCACGGTCAACGAATGCTGAATGTTTCCTTATAAGGAAACGGCTAATATTACCATTATCATTTGTTTTCTTCTATAAAAAAGTTTTCTCTTTTGTTGTTCTTCAAGAAAACGTAATAATCATTAACTGCTTTAATGCATGATTGCAAACGAAAGGAATAGTTTTTTTATTTATTTAATTCGTCTGAATTGTAAGCTGGATCGGTTCGATAGGCTCAAATTGGCAGCTGATATTAAAAATGACCTACAACCTGTTGTTAGCTTGGGCAAGGAATGGCTTGTTAATTTTAACGCTTCTAAAACGAAACAGCTCTCTTTTAATCATCTTAAAGAACCTTTTTTTCCCGCAGCATGGCTGCTGATAACCATCTTGAGAATGTCTTCTTGGAATAACGTTTTCAGCTGACATGAAGTGGAAAAATTACATTGAATCAATTGCTAGGTCTGTAGTTAAGAAAGTTTGTTCACTTTGTCGTGTTAGACAATCTCTTCTCGCAAGAATCTCTCACATGCCATTCGTCCATGCATTGAGTATTGCTGTCACATCTGGTTCGGTGCTTCTGATATGTATTTTGAGATTCTTGATAAAATCCAAAGGATAATTTGCAACGTTATCGGTCCTGACCTGGCATCTCGGCTTCAGCTTCAGCTTTCTCGGCTTTCTCACCGTCGTAACGTAGCTTCCCTGTAACCTTTCTATACTTTCATGGTAATGACCTTTTATAGTAACTAGACTTTATAAAATTAAGCGCAGTACTAGATTGGCAGCCAGGTTACTGTTGAAATGGCTAAATGTAACCGTAAGTTCTATGCTAACATTTTCTTCTCTTGCACTTCTCGTTTCTGGAAATCTCTTTCGGCTTCTTGCTTTCCAGTCAATTGTGTGATCTTCAAAAAAATAAATACAATGTCAATCGTTATCTTTTGTCGTCTTGTTCTGTTATTGTTTTAACTCCTTAATAATGTTTTTCTTTTTCTCATATTCTTTCACACTCACTGACCCTTTGCGTCTTAGTGGCTTTATTGCGGGGAAATGATTAAAAAAGAAAAAATGTTTCACGTTGTGAGTTACGTAGTGGCACTTCAAAACCAGGAAGGGAAAAGCAAAGAGTTTTAAAGTAGCAAGAATTACTCAGAGCAGTAAAAAAAAGGAAGTTGTGGAGAGTCATGATTGGCCAAATCCCGAGAAGATCTGACACACATACACACACACACACGCACAGAGAGAGAGAGAGAGAGAGAGAGAGAGAGAGAGAGAGAGAGGGGGGAGGAGGGAGAGGACAAATCTATCTCTCTCCCCTCAACTTTTAGACAAATAAGAGATCTTTGTCAGATCAGAAAAAAGAAAAGAAAAATAATTACTATTATTAAAAAATTTAACCTGAAAATAAAATGATTAAATCTTGAAATTTTTATTCATTTTTAACAGTCGATTTTTCGTAATGCCTGCGAAACGATCAAATCTAAATATTTTATAAAGAAAAAAGTAGCCATTGATCAATTATTACAGAACGATTACGAATTACATAAATATTTTATGAATCAGACAATTTAACAAAAAGAAAAAATTCAACTTTGAAAATCCTTTTGTAATAATGTCATCAATGACATTTTTGTAAATCCAGTATTTATTACTTAAAAACAATTTTTATCCTTCATATATTTTTACCGTCATTTTTTTGGCGTCTTCTAACCACATTTATTTGACTTTATTTATTGTTTTCATTGATTATCTCTAATCTTTCAGTTTGGTGTGAATGATCAGTTTGACTTTCTAATCGACAACAGATGTTTGCATTTCTCGGTTAAGCAAACCAGTGTTTTAAAAAAATGTTGGAAGGAAAATACATTTTCCAGTTGAATTTGAGCTAATCTAAAAATTAATTTCTCTAATTTTTGGAAAATTATTCATATTCGAAAAAAAAAAGCGAGTAAAGTGGTTCAAATGCTAACCTCTAGGTGAATGACACGTTGTGCCTTCTTGAACTAATGTTTTCTGCTGACATGAAATAGAAAGATTCTATTGCTAGGTCTTCTGCTAGGAAAGTTGGTTTCCTATGTCCTGTTAGACTTTTTTCTTGACAAAATCTATCTTACATATTTATAAACAGAATGCTTTGCTCGGAAATTCTTTTCTAACTCGACTCATTAGGAGTAGCTTTGTCTGATTTTCTACCTAAAACGGTTTTTCTATTGAGTGATATGCACATAACCTTGTCCATGGTTTCTAAGCCAGATCTCTACAAGACTTGCAGATTGAACGGTATTCTTACAATTATCCTAAAGAAATGTGCTCCTGAAGTAGCTCCTATTCTCTCCAAACTTTATAATAAATGTCGCGCTGCTTCTTGCTTTTCAGTTTGTTGGAAGTCCTCTTTTTTAGTTCCTGCCTTTAAGAACTCTGGGGAACCCTCAAATTATCACCTTTTAGTTGCTTACCTCTTTTGACAAAATGCTAGAGGCTGTAATCAACACCAAATTGGTTAAGCATATCACTTCACATGGCCTCCTTTTGGATAAACAATATGGCTTCCGTTTCTCTACCTCCACCGCCTATGTGTTAACGGCATCACTGACTTTGTCTATCAAGCTTTAGATAAGAACGGCAAAGCTTGAACTGTGGCTAGAGATATCTCGAAGTCGTCTGGCATGTTAGCCTTCTCCACAATTTCACGGGTTACTGCTGATATCCTAACTGCTGTTACTTACACAATCAGTGAGGGACTAAAAAACAAATAGACATCAAGGACGATCGCATTAAATATTTCAAAGGTCTTTGATAAGGTGTGGTATAAAGGGTTATTGCACAAGCTCTCTAGCAATGGAATCACTGGAAGAGGCTTCTCAATTTTAACGGGTAAGTCCCTGAAGGTAGTTGTTAACTGCCAGTCTTCCGAGGCCTAAGCGAACAACTCAAGCGCCTCCAAAGGTTTGTTTTTCGGTTCAGCCCTCTTTCTACTTTACATAAATGATCTGCCTAAGAGTATATTCCGATTATTTGTGAATATTTATAGTGATCATACAACGGTATATGGGTGCCCCCTCCAAAACTCTAAATGACCAGAGACTGATCTCTCCTCTGACCG
Organism: Acanthosepion pharaonis; assembly: GCA_903632075.3. Classification (NCBI taxonomy): domain Eukaryota; kingdom Metazoa; phylum Mollusca; class Cephalopoda; order Sepiida; family Sepiidae; genus Acanthosepion; species Acanthosepion pharaonis. Next base: position 199,014 of record CAHIKZ030001970.1, on the reverse strand, counting down.
AGCTGTAACAGGTCAATAGAGAAGAAAAAGTGGTTAAGCACATTGAATGCCTCGTAAACCAAACTAGTGACATTCCATTATCGCCGATCGGACCCAGAATTTTCACCAAACTCGATAAACATTTGTTGCCTCATGGAGAGTCCCCGTGATTTAAGTGTTTATTGGGTTCTCAAGCCAAACCTCAAGTGAAACTCGTACAAATAATCCATCGCTCAAGCAGGTTCTTTCCACGAACCACTGTTTTGTGGAACCGACGCCCAAGAGGATGCTTCCCCAAACACTACAATTTTAACTTGTTCAAGTCTACGGTTAACTGTTATCTTCCACACATATCCGCATAAATTGCGTCTCTTATGTACATATTATGTAACCTTCTACCTCGAGTGACCCTGAGCCTTGTACAGTGTGAACACCATTCTAATATACACGACAGTCTGTTCCATGCTAGACGCAATCGTTAGGTCGCGAGTGTTGGATTTTTCCTCCACTATTTATATATATATGGGTCAGTGATGCATTGATTAATGATTTATATTTTCATACGCTCTATCTCTGATATTAAGCACTTTATCCCATAAATATAGCACACTTTAAGACTATATTTCTTATATATATATATATATATATATATATATATATATATATATATATATATATATATTGGTGGTCCTTTTCGAGAACAGTTGTCAGTTTTACTTTGTTGAACTTTTCGAAGCTGCTACTAAGACAGGAGCAAATATTTGCGTAATCTGTCTAAATTCTTAAGAACTGATGACATTGGGAAGGCCGTTGCTGAAGGTCAAAAATTAGCCTACGTCCAAGTGTAGTTCTCTAATGCGAAAAGAACTAGAAGCGTCCTGTTCAACACTACCTTCATTACACTTGAATAGGTTAAGATTATAATGGTCGCGAAGCATTGTCTTGGGAGTCGGTTTCACAAAGCAGCGATTCTTGGGAAGACGTTGTTTGATTGGAACTTAGACATCACCAATGGAATATGAAGGGAATGGATGTGGTTCGCTACAATGGGCGTGGCATTGTGGGTTTTAATCGTGAATGTTACAACTGATGGAACTAAGAAATGTAATTCATCTTTCAATGGAAATAGTGACAGAGCAGCAAGAGGCATGAGAAAGGGGTTGTAGAGTGGAAAATAATTCATCACTCACAAGGACGCGGAGGTGCTTTTAGTGAAGACTGGGCAGTCCCTATCCATGTATTTTCAGCCTGATCTGAATCTTGTAGAGGAGTCACGTTCTTGCTGGAGCGGTACATGGAACCAATCATTTCCTTAACATCTTTAGCGATATACGAGTTTCATTTGAAGTCTGGGTTGAGTTCCCAGTAGACACTCAAGGATCGGAGCCTTCCCGAGGAAACATATTTTGTATCTATGTGTGTTTAGCATTGGTAATGGTGTCATTAGTGACAGCAAAGTTATCTGCATAGTCAATATCTGTCAACTTTTTTGCAGGATATCAACTTCTGTAATTCTCCTACATAATCTAATGAATGTCGCCAAAGATGTAGTCAATGTCTCTAAAACTGAATTCATAGGCTTCAACCAGCAAGGCTCAATATAAATTGTCTCAGGTGAATCAATAACATCCGTCGAATCTTTTACTTACTTAGGAAGTGAAATAAATTCTACTGATTAGGATGTGAAATTTCGCATAGCCGCTTTGGGCCGCTTTGGATAAAATGAATGTAATCTGGAAATATGATCTTCGAGACAACCTCAAGTGGAGATTCTTTCGAGCTTCTATAGAAGCGTAGTTAATGCATGGTGCCACCGCCTGGACAGTAATTAAAACCCTACAGGCTAAGCTTGGAACCTACATTCAAATTCTAAAAGCTATTCTTAATATCCCTTGAAGACAACATCCAACTAATTCACAACTCTATGGACCCATCCCTGTTAGTTCAACAGTCTTACGCGAACGCAAAATGCTCTTTGCAGGACCCTGTCGGTGAGCAAAACAAGAACCCGTGAGTGATCTACTGCTCTGGACACAGAAAGACGGGTTGGTTGCCCAGTAACCACCAGCATAAGCAGCTATATTATGACACAAAATGCCACCCAAATGACCTTCCGATCCTGATGAAGAACCCTGATGGTTGGAGTGATAAACTCGTGAGTGCCCGAGCAAAGGTCGAACGAATAAAAATAAAAATATATGACATGCATCACATAGATTGTGACATTTATTCATCGCCTTATGATGGAAAATCTAACGCTCGGTCAATTTAATGTGATGTGTATATGTGACTTGAGGGGAGAACGGTGAGGTAATGGATAGCGGCACAGATTGAGGAATCGGAGAGCCGAGTTCGAATTCCAGTCAAATCCATTACATTCACTTACGTGCTAATACTCTTGGGAAAGGTATGAATCCTCTTCTTCCCCCCCCCCAAAAAAAAAAACTATGGGTAAATAACAGGACAGACCGGGTTCTATAGCCTTGGATGGCAAGTGGTCTACCGCAGAAAGAAATGGCAACATACTGTGAAAAAAAATATCTGCTTCGTCGAAAGATACATGATCGCCTAAGGGTGTATCACGCATGGCAAATAACTGACTGACTGATATGTGAGCTAGGACAAAAACTGATCAGACTTCGCAACAAGTGTAGCTCTCTTGTCGGAATGAACAAGTTGGTGTTTCAGGGTTGGAATCCTAGAGACTAGTTACTACATCTCAAGGCCATCGGCTATTTGAAGAACATACTTCGATGTGTCACACCGTAGTACGGGAATACAGCAGAAGAGAAGAGCAGATATTATATTTGAGGCTCGGAAAGCGATACTTTCATTCTGGGCAGAACATACTGATATTCTGATCTTAAGCCAAAGTTCCGACCGGCAATCCCATAATTTTTTACGGGTAACTTTAATGCCTCCAAAACAAAACTGCTCTCCACAGAGAACCCTACCTCCCTCCCATCAGAATGACTGATTCCTAACTCCTTGAGAGCGCCTCGTTACGCCTGCTTGATCTCACTGCTATTACTGTATACATTTTTAACTCCCTCGGTAATGTTTATATACGAGGTTATAAAACTATGTGAACCAAGTATAAGACGATATTTATTATTTATAAAAATTTATTTACCATTTTAAAGAAATATATTTGAAATGAAATATTTTTATTCAAACATTTATAAAAATTACAAAATATGTAAACTAACTGCAATATTTATTATAACTATGAAAACAAGATTTCTATTAATAATTTTATAAAAATAACAATGAACTATAAAACATGAAAATTTGAATAAACATAGGATATTATATATTTCACTTTTCAAATGTCAAATGTTTATAACAGTTTTAAGGTAGATAGGTTTGCTTATCTTCCGGGTCACATTCCTTTCTGGTCTTTTAAACAGGAATAGAAGTTTATCCCTTGTTTCTTGTTTAGGATTGGGTTTCCGGTCCTTTCTAAAGTCTTCTCATTCGCTTGTATTCTCAATCACAAAAACCTTGACCTCTTGAGTGGCTCAAGTGCCTTATATTGGGTGCACATTAGTAAAAACAAAAAAAAATCTTTTGACACAACGTTTTTTTCGAGCACGAACGTTAAACTTTGCCAAAATACAGAGTGCGATGAATAAATTAGTGCTATTTTATATTTTTAATTTCGCGCATGCGCATTGTCTGTTTTTGATTTTGTCGACTGCACAGTATAGTAGGGTCAGTTGGGAGCCGTCTGTGATATAAAAAGCACAATGACGCAATTTACTTTGCCAGAAATTTGAAAATGGCTTGATGTACTGCTTGGCATCCGCACCAGAAACTCCAATACGAACATTTCAGAATGTTTGGATGTCAATCTGAGGAGAGTGCAAAGGATTCGGAAAGAATTGGAATGAGTCTAATGGTGATTACTAGTGATGTATCCATTCATCTTCCGACAGGGATTCAGACTCAACACAGAGGCCTACATCAAGTGCTTTGAAGAGGCAGTGCTGCCCTGGGTCAAGAGGGTGACTGCTGAAAGACAAAAGGTCTTGCAAGAAGACACTGCATCATGCTACACAAGCAGGAGAACCCAGTCATGGATATCAGACAATTTCTGTGGCCACATCACTCCTTACATCTGGCCACCTAACTTTCCAAACTGTAACCCTCTTGTTTATTATGTGTGGGGCGCAGTTGAGCAAGAGACCAACAAAATCCCTTGTAACACTTCATGAACTGAAGGCAAAGATTATGACAGCATTCACCAACTGAAACAAAGAGACCGCCCAGAAAAGTTAAAGGAAATTCCAAAGTCGTCTGGAGGCCGTGGTTGAAGCCAATGGAGATGATTATTGAATAATCTTTAGTATTTAAAGATATTTTTGTGTAAATTTGGTAAATATATTTGTTCAAATGAGATGTCAGTGTTATTTTCATTTTTGCGTAATTTAGACAACAATTTATCCATTGCACTCTGTATTTCTGCTGAGAATCATATTTTTTAAAGAAGGTTGGCGTGTAAAGATTATCAATCGATTCTTATTGTCTTCTTTACAATTATTCTACTTATTTTTTTTTATGTACAACCACCATGCTTTTCTATTTAAGATTAGAGTGTAGTATCTGTTTGATCCTGGATTCTTCTAAGCTGGAATCAGTTAAGATTTCTGACTGAGAAACGAATGTAATAATATTAAACAGGAAGAAAACATAAAAGTGAAGGAGTGGGAAAAGAGGTGGTGAAAAAGTAAAAATAAAATTAAGACAGCTCGAGAAAAACGAAAAGAAAAAGTTCACAAAAATATATATATATATATATATATATATATATATATATATATATATATATATATATATATCCATGTATAGGATTGGTGTATACGGAATAAATTCCAATAAAAAAAATAAAAAACTATTCTTAAAAGAGTGCTCAATACAGAGTAGAACAAATATAATTTATTCGTAAATTATAGCATAAATATGTTATAAAATCACTACAAAAATAGCCATTTGGTTTCAACACTTCTGGTGTCTTATCAAGTGATGGTGTTGAATATGTGCTTGTTAATATATTTATGCGCTTGTATATGTATGGATGTGTAAGCATATGTACATATGTGCGTGCGCGTATATATATATGTGTGTGTGTGTGTGTATCTATGTATATATATCTGTAATTTTTCAATCTCCCATTCCCTCACACAGATAGTTAACTTCCCCACTCGTTTTGCCCTCAACCGGGTAAGTAAAGCCTCTCTACTCGACCTGTGCTTTACCTCCATCCCCGAATCCTGCAGCGCCTCGCAACTATGCCCACTTGGTAACTCTGATCATGCAGTAGTATCGGTTAACATCTCCTTTAACTCCACCCCCTATAAAGAACCTCCTACCACTAGAACTTCGTTCTATTATCAACGAGCTGACTGGGACGCGTTCCGTGATTTCCTCCGCGATGTCCCCTGGGATGGAGTCTTTAAGCTCCCCGTCCAAGAATGTGCTTCTGAGGTCTCTTCCTGGGTTAAAGCTGGAATCGACGCTTTCATCCCATCAAGGAAATATAAATTAAGTCGCGCTCCTGCCCCTTGGTTTCGGCTGCTTGCTCAGCCGCCATCGCCCATAGGAACCACTACTTCCACCTATACCGTAGCGACATGTCTGACTGCAATAGACGTCTCTTTGCCGCCGCCCGTAACGATTGTAAGCGTATCCTAAATGATGCTAAGTCACTATTTGCGGCTCGAATGAAGGAACGTATTGCATCTCGCAAATTTGGCTCCAAAGATTATTGGCGTCTCTGCAAGAGTGTATTGAACAATTGCAAACCCTCTATATCTCCTCTATTCAACCAGTTCGAAGTCTTGACCTCCTCTACCGACAAGGAATGCTTTGCTCGGAAATTTTCATCCAACTCGACGCTCGACTCTTCCGGTGAACCCATACCCGACTTCCCTCTTAGAACTGAGGCCATATTGAGTGGGTTAAACATAACCCCAACTTTGGTACTGGGCGTTATCTCCAATTTAGATCCCAACAAGGCGAGTGATGGAAATGGGATACCAGGCATTGTCTTAAAGAAATGCGCGCCTGAACTGGCGCCCGCCCTTTCAAAACTATACAACTACTGCCTCAAGGAATCTTGTTTTCCTGACTGCTGGAAGTCCTCTTCGATCGTTCCTGTCTTCAAGAACTCCAGCGACCCCTCTGACCCTTCCAACTACCGTCCTATCAGTCTCCTTCCTCTCTTCGGCAAAATCTTCGAAGCTTTAATCAATACCAGGGTGGTTAACCACCTCACATCCCATAATCTGCTCTCAGACAAGCAATATGGTTTCCACTTTGCCAGATCTACAGCCGATGTGCTCACAACCATCACTGAAACAGTCTACCGAACTCTCCAAAATAATGGGGAAGCCCGAGCCGTGGCACTAGATATCTCCAAAGCATTTGATAGGGTTTGGCACGCCGGCCTTCTCCGCAAGCTCCAGGGTTATGGCATTACGGGTCGATTATATAACGTAATACAATCATTCCTGTCAAACCGTGAATTGAAGGTCGTTCACAACGGATTCTCCTCCAGTTCCTATCCCACGAACGCAGGTGTTCCTCAAGGCTCCATCATAGGCCCCACTCTATTCCTTATCTATATAAATGACCTTCCTGACGCCGTAAATTCCCAAGTCGGCATCTACGCGGATGACACCACAATTTATTCCTGCCTCAAAAACAAATCTAGTCTCGCTGACAAAACTCACCTTGCCGTGCGCCTCGAAAAAGGACCTCCAATCGATTGTGAACTGGGGCATGAATTGGCTGGTCAACTTTAACGCTTCAAAGACAAAACTGGTCTCTATTAATCACCACAGAAATCCTTCCCTTCCCTCCATTAGAATGTCTGACGCTCAACTTCCCGAGAGCAACTCTCTGCGGCTTCTCGGTCTCACGTTGACTGCTGACCTGAGATGGAATAAATACATCGAGTCAATTGCCTCGTCCACTGCGAGGAAAGTTGGCTCCCTGAGCCGCGCCAGGAAATTTTTTCTCCCCTGAGTCGATCCTCCAGATATACAAATCCACAATTCGCCCTTGCATGGAGTATTGCTGCCATATATGGTCTGGCGCCCCTTCTGTTTGCCTCAGGGTTCTTGATAGGCTCCAGAGGCGGATATGCAATATAATTGGCCCTGCCCTGGCGTCTCGTCTACAGTCACTTTCTCACAGACGCGCCGTCGCCTCCCTCTGTCTGTTCTACAAATACTTTCATGGAAATTGCTCCGAGGAACTGCATTCGCTGGTTCCCAAACTTCATGAGTTCAAGCGCCCTACGAGGCTGGCATCCCGCTCTCACCCCTTCACTGTTGAAACTCCTAAATGTAGCCGTCTCTTCTACTCCAATAGCTTCATGTCTCGCACCTCTCGCCTGTGGAACTCCCTTCCTTTCTCCTGTTTCCCCTTGAGAGCTATAATCTCCAGCTATTCAAATGTAATGTCAATCGACATCTCCAGTTGCCTTAATCTATCCACTACCCATCCTTTCTTTTCTTCTATCACTCCTATCTGATCTTCCTCCAAATTTTCTGTAACCCCTTGCGTCCTAGTGGCTTCCCGCCTTGCTTGGGGTGAAATGCTTAAAAAAAAAAAAAAAAAAAAAGTGTATATCTTAGTGTTTTTGAATGAATTATCTATGCTAACTATAATCTACTTTTGTTTGATAGTGGTTTTAAAATTGCTTGTGGACTTAATAATCAACAGTTGTGTTTTGTTACATTTTAATCTTGTATGGACTTTATATCCTTTATAGTCATTTGAAGAATATTGTTAGTATATATATATATATATATATTATTTTTTATGTTACTGTTTAGGTTGATATATTTATATTTATTTCTATGTGTGTGCATATATGCATATGCGTATATGTGTAGGTATATGTGTATGTATGTATATGTGTGTACATAGGTATATATATGTATATGTATATATGGATGTGTGTATACATATTTATGTATCTTTCTATTTGTAGTGATGAATGTGTGTACACATACGTCTGTATGTATGTGTTTTTATATATATTGTTATATATTTGTTTATATTGTATGTTAAAAATCATGCGTATATAAGTATATATAAGATATTTATATATATTTGTGTGTTTATGTGTTTTCTTTTTTATATATTAGCTACATTTTGCCTGGAGATTTGAATTTGGTGTTTTTTATGTGTGTGTATGTGTATATTTATTTTTCTATCCATTTCTATATATTTTAGTGTTTTTTTTTCTTTGCGTTCATTGACGAATATTTGTCTATATCTCTGAGATGAGATATGTACACTATTTACATTATTCGGACTATTGTCCTCATCCTTATTGACATATTTATTACAACGTTTCGGCCGTTTTACGCTCCGGTCGACCAAGCATAAATGAGTACAATATGGGAACCAGTAATAAGGAGTACCAGAGAAAAGCGATAATAATATAAACATAATAATAACAAAATAAAAAAAATTGAAATATGAGCTCTGGTAAAAACATGCAAGGATGACAGCAAAAATTGCAATATGAGCACTGGTAACAAATGTTTGCTGAAGACATTAGGTTTATAATACCCAGAAATTCGTTCACAGATTTCCTCAAAGACACATGGCACAGTAGATAAAGGCGTTAGTTAGATCCAGTGACAGGACCCAAAGAGTGTGAGTTCAATACCTGGTTAAGGCAGTGGAGAACTTGGAGAAAAATTAATTTAAAGATAACTGTCATCCATTAGACATGGCATGTGGAACTAGAACAGTCTACCCCAGTGAACGAAATAAAGGGTTCAGTTCGACATTCCAATCACTTGAAGAAGGCCAGAGCGTACAACGGCCGAAACGTTGTAATAAAGATGAGGACAATAGTCCGAATAATGTAAATAGTGATGAATATTAGTTTTTATTTTCTATCCCTTTTAAATTTTATCTATTGAACCATTTTTATCTATATATCTTTGCCCATGTAAGTTATATTTTAATAGTCTGTTTGAATTCGTTTACTAACACTTTCAAATTTGAATATTTATAGGTGTGTATATGTGTGGGTCTTTATTAATGTATGTGTGTATGATCGCTTATATATGACCTTCATTGTATGTATATGTTGTGGACATTCCTGTTTCGTTCGTGTTTTTGCATGTTTATATATCTAAATATGTCTACGTATTTGTGTATTATAATCTGATTGTGTCATGATTGTCTTTTGCAAGATTTCATCACCCCCTGCCTATATCACCAAATTAAAATGTATCTAAGTTTTAACGAAGATTTACATCCATATTAGATTTTAACGTTTATTCTGAGTTTTTGGCCTTTCAATAAAAACAAAACAAAACAAAACAACAAAAAAAAAAAAAAATGTAATTTTCATCAATTTCTTCTTTTAAATAATTTTATAATATTTTAAACTTAATACAGATTAAATCTAAAATTTAAAATTGGTAATTTTTAATTTTCATTTTTATAGTAAAATTTAATATTAATTAGAATGATATCTATTTTAGTCTGAGCCTAACATTAAGGCACTAATTATTATAACCAAGGTTCGTTGTCAAGTTTTTTGAATTGTCATATACATGTATTGTGATTGGTCATTGCAGCTTATGTAACAGTGTTTCCCCTATCGAGGGGTGTTTGGTCGATTTGAACCTTTTTAAAACTCATTAGTCTACATTCAACACCATCACCATTTTGTTTCAACACTTTTGGTGTCTTTAATAAGACACCAAAAGTGTTGAAAAAAAAATAACTATTTTTTTAGTGATTTTATAACATATTTATGTTATAATTTTCGAATAAATTATATATATATATATATATATATATATATATATATATATATATATATATATATTAAAAATATTTATCCATTTAACTGTCAGCTTTTATTTGATTTTACAATCATCAAAACTCTAAAGAAGGAAACATAGAAGAAAGTATATGTTTCCTTTCGTATATAACACCTTAGTATATGTTTCCTGACGATTGCAAAATTGTATGAAACTGTAATAAGAACAATCGGAGAGTACGTGTTGGAAAAGTTTATTATTATTATTATTATTATTATTATTATTATTATTATTATTATTATTATTTCCTTTGATTTCTGTTGTTTACACATTTCCTTCGGAACCCAACTAGAGACTTAAGTCCAGAAATTGCTTCATGATATTTTCCACTGATCATTTTAGTAAAAAAAAAAAAAAAAGATCGCGCGCATTTTACAAAGATAATTGCTCTTCGTAATGTGTGAGCTCCACGTGTGAGTATAATTTTTCGTATTTCTTTAAAGCATAGCCTACGAGGAATCCCTTCAATGAGTTTTTCAAATCAAGCCGAGGGGTCCACTACAACTGGAATTATTGATGTCCTCATGTGCCACATTTTTAAGATTTTAACTTCAAGATCCTTGTATTTTTTTTTTGAAGATCTCCAAAGATATATTACAATCTGCGGGGACTGCCATGTCATTAAGAAAGCACATTCTGTTTTCGTGGTTTTGATCACAATGTCTGGGCGATTAGCTTTGATTATTTTGTCTGTGTTTATTTTAAAGTCCCATAAAATTGTTACATACTTTCATATTACTATAGATTATTAGCTACTGAGCCCAAGTACACACTGCCTGACCAAGGGATTGAACACAAAATTACAATGTCACCAAATTCACAAAGAAAGGTTTAAATTTAATCTGTTAGGTTATTGTCCCGACTGACTTAGTGGATTAAAACGTTGGTTCGTGAATCTGGTGACATAGTAATTTTGAGTTCAATCTCTTGGGCGGGCAGTGTGTACTCAGACTGGGTGGAAACGGAACGAGTAATAACTAAACAATACCGAATAAAGAATAAGACGAGGCACCAGAACGGGAATAATCTACTCCTGTGGAATAAATAAAGTGTTCAATTTAGGTTACCCGGATCAACAAGCACCCGATGAAGGCACGACGAGGGTACAATGATTGAAACGTCCTGATAACAACAACAACGATAACGACGAGAACAATAAACCGCAGGTAAATAATGATAACACCTCTATAATGGAAAGGATGTGTGAGAGAGAGAGAGAGAGAGAGAGAGAGAAAAAAGAGGGAAATGAGAAAGAAAAGAGGGGAAAACAGAGAGATAGAGATAAACAGAGACAGAGATAGGGAAAGAGAAAGAGATGGAGAGAGAGAGAGGGAGAGAGATAGAGAGAGAGGGAGAGAGAGAGGAGAAGGAGAGAGATAAAGAGAGAGATAGAGATAAACAGAGATAAACAGAGAGATAAACAAAGAGAGAGAAAGAAAGAAGGAGAGAGAAGAGAGAGAGATAAACAGAGATAGAGATAAAAAAAGAGAGAGAGAGAGAGAGAGAGAGATAGAGAGAGAGAGGAGGAGGAGGATACAAAGCGAGCGAAAAAAAAACAAAAAAAGGAAATAATGGATAATCTTTTAGTTTTATTGTTGTAAAGAAGAGAATGGGAAGATAGAGGCAATGAGAGAGAGAGAGAGAGAGAGAGAGAGAGAGAGAGAGAAGGGAGGCAATGAGATAATCTTAATTTACAACACCCGTAGAATTTCCACGGGTTCAGACAAATTTATTTATTATAATTCTTCCTTATCTTTCTTTATCTTAAAAATGTAAACAAATCTTTATCTAACCTTGTTTTTAAAAATACACTTTACTCTTATCCTGCATCAACATCGGCAGATAGGAATAATAATGATTCCTAATCTAAATAAAACTTAATAGCAACATTGATATCGCTGACATTAAAGACATTGTTTATAGATGAAGGTTTAAAAGAAGTCTCGATATCTGAAGCTTTGACAAGATAGGAACGTTATGCGCGGGAAATCCACAATATCCAAATAATGGAGTGAATCGAGAGCATTTATCTTGTTTGAACTGAATAAGAAAATAAAGGTCGAATTGAACATGTCCATTTTGAGAAAACAAGCAAAAATTATGCCTTAATATTCAGAATTTAATAGAATAGCAAGCAGATCTTTTCTGTTAATTCACTCGAAATAATGGAAAGTTCAGTCAGTTATGTGCCATGCTTAGGCGATCATGTATCAAAAGATACATGACTGACGAAGCAGATTTTTTCCTGCAGTAGGTTGCCACTTCTTTCTGCGATAGATCAGTTGCCATTCAAGGCTATAGAACCGGGTCTGCCCTTCTATTTACCCATAACTGGGGGGATAAGAAGAGGATTCATATCTTTCCCAAGTGTATTAGCACTTAAGTGAATATAATGGATTCGGCTGGATTTAGAACTCGGTTCTCCGATTCCACAATCCGAACCACTATCCATTAATCCACCGTACCTGGGAGGTATGTGATGTAAAGTTATTTATCACAAATATTAATTCACCCCAAGAAATTATAAATTTTAAATCAAACTTTGTTTTTTATCAACTTTAAGGCACTCTTTTGAAATTAAAAATTTTAAATCAAAGTTTGTTTAGCTTGCCTCGCAACAACTCCAACCATCAGAATGAAAAATTACCAAATATCAAAGAGTTACTCACATTCCACAATTGCAGATCATATTCGAGATACTTTCAAGGAATTTTTTACAAGTTAAAAAAAAAATCTGTTTTTAGCTTGTTTATCGGTTTGAGTGCGAATGCAGACCTCGTACTTCGAAATAGCGCACCCAAGTCGCCCACATTTGGGCCAATCGCATAGGTCAACCCAACCGGAGTGCAATGGAAGAGCCTCGCTCTGGTAGAAATTGGTCTGAATTTTAGTAAATATAATTTTTTTTTTTGGGGGATGAATTAATATTTGGTGGTGAATTAACAGAAAAGATCTTAGCAGGCGAGTAAATATTTTAGAAGAATGTCAAAAGCATCAATAAGAAAGAGTATCAGTGTGCAGACAGAAAAAGGGAAGGCTCCGTAAAAGGTGCCAAAAATAAAACGATGTTTAAAAGTTACAGACTTAGCAGAACAATCGCTGTTGTTTTGAATAAATTAAAGAAAATCTGTCTCTTGAAATCAAATAAATACGAGACTTTGCAACAGGTTGTAATCAGTCAGTTAAAACAAATTCCAGATTGTCTACTACTATCTTCGTCAAACGAACACTTTACCCTAAAGATTTAAGCGAAGTGACTCCTTTTTTTAAATGAAACAATAATCTTCTGGTAATCCCTTCCTTCTGGAAACTGTGAGTGATGACATTTACTAAAATATATGAATTGTTTATCTGTCAGGCATGTCCATTACTGCAAACATTTCAAATAATAAGACTGTTTAATATAAAAGGGTACGTTTATTAAAAATTAACTGACATTACGTACTAAACTTTCTTGTGAAAATGTAAATTTAATTTTTTACCCAAATTATTGAATGTTTCCCAAATTAATTTTTTACCCAAATTATTGAATGTTTCCCAAATTAATTTTTTACCCAAATTATTGAATGTTTCCCAAATTAATTGTGACGAAGACAAGTTGCAGACGCCATTATACAAACGCCAGTGAAATCATAATGACAGAAAGATCATTGATTATATCTATCAAAATAAAATTTGGCCAATCAACACAAGCCAAGCAAATAATAGAAATAAAATAAAATTTAAAAAAATGTTTCTTGGAATCTCTAAAAAGCTACAAATAACGAATTCTGAACTTTGTTAGTCAATTTGCTTGAACATTAACATAATTCGGTACAATTTGCAACAATCATCTTTTTTCTCACACACAAACATTTTATACTTGAATGTTTTGTTCTTTGATGCGACTTTATAAAAGATTAACAAAACACGTTTTTTTTTGTCATTTAAGAATTGCATCAATTTGCCATTCAAATTTTAACAGTAAAACACTCATGTACGGACATACATTCTTTATCTCCAAACATATTAAATTCTACTATATCCTTTCTCACCTTTACAAATGGCGACCTTCAAAATATTAAATTGCAGTTGATTCTACTAAGTATTGATTACAACCGAAGCAGAGTCATTTGGAATTTCACTGCCTGATAATGATACTACTACTACTATTACAATGACGATGATAACCACCACCAGTAGTAACAACAACAGCAACAATATTATTTCGCGTTGAGCAGATTAAATTCAAGACGCGTCACAGCTTGAAGTGATATATAAAGCGACTCGGACAAACGATTACGTTAATGCATACAGTTATGTGCCATGCGTGATACACGCTTAGGCGATCATGTATCTTTCAATACATGACTGACGATGCATTTTTTTTCCGCAGTAAGTTGCCATTTCTTTCTGCGGTAGACCAGTTGCCATCCAAGGCTATAAAACCTAGTCTGTCCTGCTAGTTACCCATAGCTAGGGAGAGAAGAAGAGAATTCATACCTTTCCAAAGGGTATTAGGCATGGTGGAGTAATGCTCGGATTTCAGTCGAATGTATTACATTCACTTACTGCTAATACCCTTGAGAATCCTCTTCTTCTCCCCGACCCCAAATGGCAATGTATCGAAAGGTACATGATCGCCTAAGCGTGTATCACGCATGGCACATAACTGACTGTTTCATGTATTACATGTCATTATTGCTGAAGTTCTATTAAAACGATGGATAGGGAAGAAAAGTGACAATAACAACATGAAAGGAATTTGATTGAATGTAATGTTTTTTATGGTCGCCCATAATTTAAAAAATGGGAACGTTTACATAAAAAGAAAATTCAAAATTCTTTTTAAAAATCCTGGAGCTTGAAAACTGGTATTAAGCTTTACTATTTATAATTCGTAAATATAGTTTTCAATTAATAATATAATCTAAGAGGCTGAAATTAATACAGAATTTCAAAAGACTTCAAACTTAATAAATATTTCTAATTAAAATTTAACAAAAAATGAAAATTGTGGTTAAAATCCGGCAATTATTTGATTTTTTCAAGAATTTTCAAATCAATGAGGTTTTTTTGTTTTGTTTTTTGTTTTTTGTTTTTTTACCGGAAAAAACGCTAAAACACCTATAGTAATCTCTGGGTCACCGCTGACGCAACGAAAAAAAAAGAAAAAAGAAAAAAAACCCCAAAAAAACAGAAGATTTTTAAGCAAAATTTCGAAGGTTCTAGAAGGGATTAAAAAAATTTAGTAAAATAATAAAAATATAATTTGGTCTTTCTTCTTAATAATAACAGAAACATTTTGACGATAAAACTTTGTTTTTATCAATTTTGGGGCCTTTTTTTTAATCATAGTATACATCGCTGAGTCCATGAAAAGTGTTCAGACAAACTACATTTCTTAGTTCTAACTTTCACGACTAAGACCTGCCATGCCCGGCACATGCTAACAGCCCCCCATTATCCTCGTATACCATTGGTGAGATGTAACTTCTACTCAAGCCTCTTCTTGCAAGAACCACTGCTTTGTGGAACTGACTCCCAAGAGGATATTTTCCTGGTCACTACAATCTTAACATGTTGAAGTCTACGGCTAACCGTTCCTTAACCGACCTATCCGCATAAACTGTACCTCTTAATCTGTAATTCTCTATCTCGATTGACTCCCAAGAGGGTGCTTCCCCGACCACTACATTCCTAACATATTGAAGTCTACAGTTAACCGTTTTCTTCGCCACATGTCCGCAAAAACAGTGCCTCATACTCTCTAACCCGCTACCTTGAGTGTCTCTTGGGCTTTGTACTGGATGTACATTATTGTAAAAAGAACAACAACAACAAAAAAAAAAAATGATATTTGCATATTAAATTATGATTTTTAGAAAGCAATTTGTTAAATAGGGTCCTAAAATATAATCAAGAAAGTCCCGTCGACATCGAAGAAAGTTCTCCGAAGAAGACAGTCTTCTTGTGAAATATACAATTTGAATATTTTTGTAATATATATATATATATATATATATATATATATATATATATATATATATATATATATATATATATAAAAGAATCAAAAGCCGCGAACCATAGGGCTTAATTAATTAATAATGTTTTTAAATGTCTAATTTTTTTTTTTTCATAGTTTCTTATGGTTTTGTACGGGCATTTTTTAAGTCAGTTGTTTATCAGATGCACGCAAGAAATATTGAAGAGCTTAAATGAAAGAATTAAATATGAATGCAGTAAAATAACAGAAGAAACTCTCCAGCCTCTTAATGAATCCTTCAGGCACAAAATTGAAATGTCTTTTGATAAATTTGCACGTGGAATTATACTTTTAATAAATTATCCATATGGTGTGCGAATTTCGCCTCACCCTCCATAATATTTTCGCGCCATTTTTCCGTAAGCATTCCCTAAAGGAGTGACGGGTTTCAGAAGTATCACAATTTTTTGCCTGATCCGTTTACTCAAATTACACAAGTGTCTTGTTGAATAATGTAATGTGTATATGTGTAATTCGAGTAAATGTGTAATTTAAGTAAATGTATAATTTGAGTAAATGTGCAAGATTCATGATGTAAAAGAAAAGAGATTCTGTTTCTCAGAAGAAATTGCATTCCTCCACTGCTCAACAGAAAAAGAAATATTTTTTTTACTTGTCAGCGAAAATAGGATACAAAAGTGTCAATCTACTAACGAGTAGGCGATGTAAAATAGTTAGAATTACATGTAATTTTAAACGTTGCAAAATATCATGACTTAACGAAAACAGTGAATGTTAACTTCCGGCCGTTAACCGTACGGCGACAATTTGTACAAACAAAACTTTGGTAAAATCAAATCAAAAAAAAAAAAAAAAATTAATGAAAATTAGATAAATATATGGACATTATACTGCCAAAAAACCTCACGAAATACGTACGTAAATATTATCTTTTATTTTTTCACTTGTTTGTTCAAATTATCTTTATTGATTATAAATATTGTACAAAAGTCCAAATAAGGTGAAGTACTTGACTTCAAAGTTTCTTAAGGAGAAACAGACGGAGACGTTGGTTCAAAATCCCATTCAAATCTTCGAAAAATTTCGCAGTGAATTTAAAAATAGATTGATTCATTATTTTTCTCATTAAACAGTAAATATAAATAAAGGAATAAAATCAAAACCCGTGTTAGTTTCTGAACTCAGAGCAAATCACCAAATTTAAATAATTGTAAAAGTACTTTTCATTTTTTTGGAAAAGTATTTTATCTGATGATCAATCGTCCCATAAAATACAACTGGTGAAATAAATTATTATAATGGAACATTAAAGTGGCCTGTTTTTCTTTAAATTAATATATATATATATATATATATATATATATATATATATATATATATATATATATATATATAAAAAAATTTGCATTTCATTAAATAATATAGACATATTACGTCAATTTGTTTTTATAATAATCGTTTCCATTTCTTTAATTATCTTTTTGATGTTTTTTATTTTTGAAATTCATCAAAGAAGGCGCCGTATTTTTTGTAAAAAAAATGATTTTTGATCTCCCCTGAGATCATGATCATATAAACAATTGCGAAGATAAATTTAATGAAATAAAAAGGATTATTATAAAAATAAATAGACTTAATATGTCTATATTATTTAATGAAACATGCTTGAATGAAGATATGCTGTTTATATACATACATACATACATATATATATATATCAAGAAATATAGTTTTAAGGTGTGCTATATCTATGGGATAAAGTGCTGAATATCAGAGACAGAGCGTATGTAAATATAGATATAAAAGTGAACATTGAAGTCAACACTCAGAGGCGACAGGCTGTTTAATGCTGGACGCAATCGTCGGGCCAGATGACGATTGCATCCATCATGAAACAGACTGTCGTTTCTAATGTTGATTTCAGTGTTCATATATATATATATATATATATATATATATATATATATATATATATATATATATATATTTTATTCAATTTATAACATAAATATGTTATAAAAACACTACAAAAATCGCCATTCTGTTTCAACACTTCTGGTGTCTTATCAAGTGATGGTTTTGAATGTAGAATAAAGAATTCTAAAAGGTTCAAATCGTACAAACACCCCTCGATAGTGGAAACGCTGTTACATAAGCTGCAATGACTAATCAAAATACAAGTATATGAAAATTCCAAAAACTTAACAACGAACCTTGGTTATAATAATTAATGCTTTAATGTTAGGGTTAGACTAAAATAGAATTCATTCTTATTAATATTAAATTTTACTATAAAATTGAAAATTAAAAATTACCAATTTTAAATTTAAATTTTAATCTGTATTAAGTTTAAAATATAAAATTATTTAAAGAAACTGAGGAAAAATACATATTTTGTTATTTATTTTGTTTTAATTGAAAGGCCAACAACTCAGAATAAACGTTAAAATCTAGTATTGATGTAAAGCTTCGTTACAGCTTAGATACATTTGAAGTGGTGATATGGGCGGGGGGGGGCTATGAAATCTTGCAAAAGACAATAAATAAATCAGATTAATATACACAAACACGTAGAGATAAACACGCAAAAAACGAACGAAACAGGAAATAGATTTCTTAAAAAAACAGACAACATAAACATACAAAGAAAGGCGATCATACACACATATATTAATAAAGACCCACACATATACACACGTACAAATATTCAAATTCAAACAGACTATTAAAATATAACTTACATGGGCAAAGGTATATAGATAAAAATGGCTCAATAGATAAAAATTAATAGGGATAGAATAGAAAAAACAAATATTCGTCAATGAAAAACGTAAAGAAAAAGAGGCTAAATTATAGAAATGGATAGAAAAATACATACGCATACACACACATAAAAACACCAAATTCAAATATATATATATATATATGTGTGTGTGTGTGTGTGTGTGTGTAAAGTAAAAAAAGTATGTGTGCGTCGCGTGTGTGCGTGTGCGTGTATATATAAATAAAAAGAAAGAACAGTAAGATATATAATCCGGTGTTCTTATAGATATTTTTATTTTTACAAAATAGTGCTAATATAAATTTATATATTAATATTATAAATTAATTGATTTAAAATATGTTTTTTTTCGCTACACAGTTCTAACCATGTTTCAAAAATGGAAGCTAAAAAGCTTCGAATTTAATTTTGTAATTAAATTAAAGACATTAGTTCCATTTCATCCTCAAGCGAATTTTGAAGTAACTTATTTTTAAAATTACTGGGTTTTAAAGGCACAACAAAAAATCATAATTCACGTTTCCAAGGATACAGAGAATTCCATTCATCTAGACAAGGGGTGGTTGCGCGTTCATTATCGCTGTATTTTGATGTATCAGTTATTAGTTACATTTTGGTAGGGGTAGGGATGTATTTTTCGATGAATTCTGACATCCGTTAAATGCATGTCGTCTGGATTTTAAAAAAAATTATTGTTAACGGCAAAAGTTCTTATGGCATTTTTTTTCTATTTGTATGCTTAGAGATTTTTTGAGGGGTTTTTAGGTTAGAATACGTTTTATTTAACTACGATTTTAAAAATATTTTCACTTTTAATTTTTAATATACTATATTTCTTTTTAAAACAAGTAAATGTATTAGAATCCCTTACAGTATGTAGAATTATTTTCACATCAAATATAAGTATGTATATTACTAGGTCACAATTTTTAAAAAATTTATATTTAAGTAAAATTTATGATAATGACGGCCAAAATAGCTAATTAATTTCTCTGATTTAGTAAACTTTTATTTTTTATATAAACCTAGTAATATATAGTTTCTCATGTAAGTACAAAAGACATGGGTCATTCAATGGCTTACATCTAGCTTTTCATATTAATTTAATTTTACTGTAGGTGTTTTATTGGATTCTTTTAAATGCTTGTAGTACTTTGAGAGAGGTGGTTAGGTTAGAATACGTTTTATTTAACTACAATTTTAAATACAACTTTAAAATATTTTCACTGTTAATTTTAATAGACTATATTTCTTCTTAAAATAAGTAAATGTATTAGAATTACTTACAGTAAGTAAAATTATTTTTCCATATCATGTATAAGTATGTATATTACCAGGTCTCAATTTTTTAAAAATTTTATATTTAAATATTATATATATATATATATATAAAAAAAATATAATAACCACTAATATCATCATAGTTTAGATATATGATTGCATATGTATGTGTATATTAACCACTAATATTATCAATCTATATATATATATATATATATATATATATATATATATATATATATATATATATATATATATATATATATACATATATACTAACAATATTATCCAAATAACTATAAAGGATATAAATTTCCATACAAGATTAAAATGTAACAAAACACAACAGTTGAGTCCACAAACAATTTTAAAACCAGTATCAAACAAAAGTAGATAATAGTTAGCATAGATAATTCATTCAAAAATACTAAGATATATATATATATATATAGATAGATAGATATACACACACAAATATATACGCACATACACATACGTACATACTCTTACAGACCCATACATATACAAGCGCATAAATATATAAACAAGTAAATATATAACAACCATCAATACAAACACACACACATATATATATATATATATATATTTATATGTTTGTATATATATATATATATATATATATATATATACAAACATATAACTACAAGTACAAATATATTCATACATACATACTCTTGGTTTTTTTTTCATCACACACACATATATATATATATACACATACATATATACATATACACACTTACATGTACTTGCAAATACACATATATACACATATATACACACATACATATATATATATAAAAATTCACATACACATATATACATCTATCTATAAAAATATACACACATGTGCAGACACAAAGAACATAATAAACTTATACAACACACACACACACACATATATATATATATATATATGTGAAAACTAATGACCATTTCATTAGTTTTGAACAAAAGTTCATCAATTTAAGGCACAGAACATAGGGTTATGAATTTTTGTCATTTTTTGTATGAAACCGAAAATTTTTACCATATACGCATTAAGGAGGAAAATTAAAAACATTTCAGAAGCTTGAATTTTCAATTTGCTAATGATGCAATTGGATAGCATTTATATTTTTAACGCATTTAGCAGTTTATAACTATAGCATAACACACAACCTTAGAAATAAGCAAAACAAGTCCTAGAAGGTTCCATAAAGTTCTGGAAGGTTCCATAAAGTTCCTGGAAGGTTCATAAAGTTCCAGCAGGCTCCAGAAGTTGTAGTAATACTATACTTATACAATTTTAGAAATTTACTGTTGGGGGGTGGGGGCATTTAAAAATAATAACCTTAATTAAACCTGTCTTCATTATATTTTAACAAAAGTTAATCAAATTATGAAACAGGAAATTATTTTTACAAAAGTAAAAAGTCATAATCCGAATATATATATATATATATATATATATATATATGAATAAAGACAAAAGGAAAACTTATTTTAGCCGACGCGTTTCGCCCTCTTATGGACTTTATCAAGGGTTACGTCATTTAGCATCCTCCATAATTTACCTCGACTTTTTATTAAAAATGTAGAAAAACTAACAACATTTTTTTTTACTTTTGATTATAAATACATGCTTCTAATAAAATCCTAACATTTGTCTTAATAAAGTCCACCAGAGTACGGAAAGTTGATATAAAAAAAATCGAGAAGTATATGCAGTCAATTGCTGATAGCCCTGACGAGTGGGCGGGTCCGTCTACGAAACTCTGGAGTCGTGATGCTGAAGGTGACATCAATCAACTAAGGACAAAACCTTTTACTTATATTAATTCTCTCTCTCTCTCTGTGTCATTTATATATATATATATATATATATATATATATATATATATATATATATATATATATATATATATATATACATTCATTAAATAATATAGACAAGTGTTTTCTATTTATTCTATGTAAATTTTTTTTTAACGTCTGATAAGTTTAATAACATTATCGTTGAACGAAGAAAAAATTCAAATATTGATTTTTATTTTTTTAATCTAAAAATTTCTTGTCCATATTTAATTAATATGTTGTCAATTTTTAACATATTAAGCAATATATATAGCACAGTGAAAGTGATAGATTGTATTAAAATATTGATCAATATTGTTTGTTTCATCATTGATCTTCAATTGAAATTCAATGTTTTAACGATAATGTTATTTTGCACAAAACTTATTAGACGTTATGAAAAAGAGATTATATAAAATAGAGAACACTTGTTTATATTATTTAATGAAACGTGTATGAATGAAAAGATGCTGCCTAAATACACGCAATATATATATATATGTATATATATGTATATGTATAAAGGAAAAATCTGTAGAAACTACAAGCACAGTGCTGAATGTAAAGTATATGAAATATTTACAAAAACAGAGCAAACATAAAATATAATATATGGAAAAGAAGTCCTTAGATTTTATTGCCGTCTGCGACTGAAAGAAAAGTTTCATGAAGACGTAAAGGTTATTTATGTTACTATCACACAATCGTCAGCCGGTCAAAGAAACATTATAATCCTCGTTAAAATATATAATTGGACATCTTCAGGGTCTTTGTTTTGCGTACAAGCACGAAACAGATTGTTGTAACTTGGTGTTGACATTTGTATCCACTTTTATATTTAGATAGGTTAACTTATATCGTTGATAATGAACACTTTTACCCATAAATATGGTATTACTAGACTTTGATTATATATATATATATATATATATATATATATTGTCGATATTATTTAACCAAAACATGTAAATCGTCACCATTTTATATTTTTAATTTTGCACTTTGTTGTTGATTTTGTCGATTGCACAGTATAGTAGGGTCAGTTGGACACTGTCTGTGTGAAAAAAAAGGACCATAAAAAAATTTCACTCTACCAGAAATATGGAGACGGCATGCTGTTCTGCTTGACATTTAACAGAATCTCCAATACGAACAGTTCAGAGTGTTTGGGTGTCAATTTAAGGACAGTGCAGAGGATTCGGAAAGAGTTGGATGAGTGTAATGGTGATTACGAAGGCACGGCAGCTGGGAATACTCACTCTGATCGTTCTGAGAAGAAAAAAACTCCCGAATTTGTGGCCTACATAAGTGGACATTGAAGTTAACACCTAGTGTTGCCCTAACGATTGCGTTCAAGCATGAAACAGACTGTCGTCACTGGGTGTTAACTTCAATGTCCATTTATTTATTTTGTGTAATAATAGTTTCTAGAGTGTTGAATTTTTCTTTGAATTGCGTGCTGTAGAGTATTTTGGTATTATCTACTAGTATCTGTCTTATGTTGATAGTTACATTTTGGTCGTTCATGATGTGCTGGTCGATGTGTGCACGGATTGCAGAGAGTTTCGGCAGATGACAGGTCAATCTGCGAGAGTGTGTGGTGCTTGTGTGACCAATGTAAGTATTTAATGTTGATTTTTGATTATTAGTGTTGAAGATGTAATCTCCTAGTGGTCGTGAGAATTCATAGACAACGTTATTTTTACGTAGGAGGATTTATGAGGCTCGGTCTTGTTGATAATTATCAATTTAGATATTTTAAAACTTTTTGTAGTTGATGATAAATCTTAGATGATTGTTCGGATCATTGAGTGATATGCACTGGTGAATTATGCTCATAACTGCTTATTCATTCTCTTTATGATTAACGTGCATTTGGTTACGATAGAATAAGTTAATGGTATTTTTTTAATTTTTTTATTTGAGTCAAGGAGTGATCTGGCGTCATTTTTTCTCAATTTCGTTAAGGCTAATTTTACTTGTTCGTCAACGATGATGTTAGCAAAATTATTGTTGAACAACACACGAATAAAAATAACAAAATATAATCTCCGAAAAGTTTATTCACAACTTCGAGCACAAATCATCACCATATCTGAAAAATGTCAAAAATATTATAAAAAATTAAACCGATAGACGTTGTGGGTACTTTTGAATCAAACCACAGTGGATAAAGGCGTTGGTTAGATCCAGTGACAGGACCCAAAGTGTGTGAGTTCAATACCTGGTTAAGGCGGTGGAGAACTTGGAGAGGAGAATTAACAGGGGATAAGTGATAACCGACATCCATTAGACATGACACGTGGAACTAAAACAGTCTACACCAGTGAGCGAAATAAAGGGTTCATTTCGACATTCTAACCACACGAAGAAGGCCGGAGCGTACAACGGCCTAAATGTTGTAATAAATATGGCGACAAAGATGAGGACAATAGTCTGAATAATGTAAATAGTGTACATAATATCTCATCTCAGAAATATAGACAGAGTCGTTTACTTGTTGGGATGAATACTTAAGGGTCACATCTATCCAACCAAATATGTTAGCTCTATCTCTGATATTGAGCGCTTTTTAATAAGTACCGCGCATATAATATGGAATAAATTATGACCATGGAATATTAGTGTTTAAGCATTTTTATTTTATATATATATATATATATATATATATATATATATATATATATATATATATTTGTTTGAATAAAAAACAGACCACGTTAAGATTCCATGTAATAAGCTATTTCACCATAACCCCTTTAACAGGGTTCTGGATCATCAGACTTTACTTCCGAAAGCTGAAATGAATCTCAGATTCATTTCAGCTTTTTAAAAGTATGAGGGGGTTATGAAATAGCTTATTACATGGAATCTTAACGTGGTCTGTTTTTATTCAAACATATCTGCTCTGAATTTTACATTGAGCTCTCTGGATATCATCCTCCTCAGGTCTACCCATACGGATTACCTAAGTTTGCATAAACTATATATATATATATATATATATATATATATATATATATATATATATATATATATATATATAAAGTGGGTATGAAAAGTATCTAACACAGATTTTTTTTTTTATAAACTTCACAATATTTTACAATACTTGTCTAAGTAAACATAAAGTAAAATTGAGAAACATTGTTTTTTTTAATCTACGTTTATAGTCAATTTTCGAATTTAGTTTTGTGCAAAAGTATTTAACACGATTTGTTAATATTTAGTATCATATCCTCTGTTCTGCCTTTACAACCTGGAGTCATTTTCTGTAATTTTCAATGAGTTTCTTGCATGAAGATTTTGGCAGTTTCACCCATTCTTCTTCAGACTTCAGTTCCTTGATATTTTTTGGATCTCTTGCGTGTATTCAAAACCAACTTTTTCCATAAATTTCGATAGGATTTAGATTCGGTGACTGGCTAGGCCATTCCA
Source organism: Acanthosepion pharaonis (assembly GCA_903632075.3). NCBI lineage: Eukaryota > Metazoa > Mollusca > Cephalopoda > Sepiida > Sepiidae > Acanthosepion > Acanthosepion pharaonis. The sequence goes on along the minus strand of CAHIKZ030001970.1, from coordinate 173,825 downwards.
GAACATCTATTCCATTTTCATTGAACCAGTGTTGATTGTTTTTAGCCATGTGCTTTGGATCGTTGTCCTGTTGAAATACAAAATCTTGTTCAAGCCCCAAACCTGTTGCCCTTTTTAATAAATGGGTTGATAAGATTTGCTTGTATTTTTCTACATTCATTCTTCCTGCGATGACTTCCGTTTCTTTTACTCTGTTATACGAAAAAGAACCCCAAATCATTACACTTCCACCCCACCATATTTGACAGTTGGGATGGTGTTTACTGAATTGTATTCCGTTAATTTTTCCTCCATACTTGGGTGCACATGTTTCTCCCGAAAAGCTCAATTTTCGTTTCATCAGACCAAATAACTCTCTTCCAGAATTCATCTGATTCAAGTTCATAATTTTTAAAAAATTTCAAATGGTCTTGTACATGTTTACGTTTTAATAATGGAGTCTTTCTTGGTGATCTAGAATACAGGCCTGTACAATTCAGTGATCTCTTAATGGTATCTTTACTTACTTCAATTTCGTTCTTTTCGAGTGAAAAATGGTTGTTTCTTCACATTCTGGGATTTATATCGTTCAGTAGCCTCGTTTAATTTACGCTTATGATCACTCTTTTGAATATTTTCATTAGTATCATATTTTTTACACTTTCAAACAAGAGCACCCACTGTACACACAAGCAAATTTAAATCTTGGACAATTTTTCGATACACCTTACCATCTTTGTGCAGCTTTATAATCTTCTGTGGCATATCATTAGACAATTCTTTTGTTTTAACACACACACACGCATATATATATATATATATATATATATATATATATATATATATATATATGTTTTGGTTTGGTTTGGTTTATTTTGTTTAACGGCATATCAACCTCAATGGGTTATTTAATGCTGGCAAAATTTTTTATTGCTGGTAATATTTTTTTTGTCAAAAATCTGTTTCTGGTAATATATTTCCTTCAAAATTGTATTGCTGGTAATAATTTTTTTCAAAAAAGTATTGCTGGTAATAGTTAACTATTTTCCCATAGCTGGGACCCTAACAGGTGCTACCACCCTGGGTCAGGGTGGACATTCTTAGTGCTCTTAAATAGAATTCTATAATTGTTCCCGGTTTGATCTTGTTACAATAGTGGAAGTAAAGATTGACCAGCTCATTCTTGTTGGAAACTTTTCTGTAAACCTCAGACTGAAGTTTGTTTATATTTCTGTGCAACAAGATATCTAGGAAGAGTAAAGTGTTGTTGGACACTGATTCAAAAGTGAAATCTATTGTGGATTCGACGTTGTTTAGTTTGTTGACAAGATCGGATAATAAAATTATGTCTTGTGTCTATATTAATAGGGAATCATATATGTATCTGAAATAGATAGAATTTTATAGTAAAATATTTTTAAAGGGACCACATTACAGAAATTCAAAAAATAGACAAACCAAAACGCTATTGAGAAGAGACCCTATCGGTAAACCAAATGTTTGTCTGTAAAAATTGTTATCGAAGTTGAAAAAATCATTAATTTTCTTTTAGTTAAGTGTATTTTTTTAGTAAATTTAGACATTTCTTTACGAGAACATTTGTGTATAAAGATTTTATATCGAAATTTGTGATATATTTATTTTTGATGTCTATGTTTTTTAATTTGTTTAAAAGATCACCACAGTTTTTCTTATATATGAGGAACTAATTGTATCAAGAAGCGACGTTAAAATTTGGTTAGTGAGCCAGCTCGTTTATTGGGTGGAGGCGCTGCCTATTCCTGATATAATGGGTCTCATCAAGATGTCTGGTTTATGTATTTTGGTCATCCGTAAAGTGCGGTTGTTTTCGGCTGGTGTTCGATGAGTTTTAGCCAGGAATTGTTTTCACTTTTTAGTAATTTCTTGGTTTCGTTTTGAAATTTTTGTTTATCGTTTATGATCTTGTGTTCATTTGTTTTTTAGTAGATATTATCTTCATCGAGGAGGTGTTACATTTTTGTAGATAAATGTGTTTGATCATAATTATAATTCCACCGCCTTTGTCGGAAGGGGAATTATGAAAGTTTTTGTTGTTTGATATTTCGTTTAACACTTTTATATATCTGCGAAGAAGTGTGGTTTCATTTGATTTTTTTTCTCACTTAGGCTGTAAATTAGAATCCTAGATGTATCCTTTATTTTGTTTTGAGTCATTGCGTTAATGGTTTTTAATAATGAAATCCGTAATATCATTTTCAACAATTCGGTGGCATATTTTGAACCGAAGCTAAGAACTTCCATTTGTGCATCCGATGGTTTGAATTTGAATAAATTCGTAATTAAGTTCTTTCTGCCAAATTTAGACCATTTACTTTTAGAGATCAACTTGTTTAGTTGATTTTATTTTTGTAAGTTAAAGATTTGCTTATTGTTGTTGTAACTGATCGAATTTCTTAATAGACTCTGTTCGTGTTTATGAAGATATACGGCCGCAAAAAAGATAACGTTATTATAAGCTAGATAAAAACAAATACATAAATAATATTACCTACAATCTCCATAACATCCGCTATCGAAAACAACGTATTCAATCTAAACAACAACGGATTTTTCAAAAATGTCCATTTCTGAAATAATTACTATTTTTCCAAACCAAGATACATGACGACAAAATTTAAAAAACTAAAAACGCAAACACACACACACACACACACACACACACACACACACACACACACACACACACACACACACACACACACACATCTATCTATCTATCTATCTATCTATCTATCTATCTATCTATCTCTATCTATCTCTTTCTCTCTCTATATATATATATAAGATTCATTTGAAGTCAACACCCAGCTGTGACAGCCTGTTTCATCCTAGACACAATCGTTAGGCCTGACGATTGCGTTTAGCATGAAACAGACTGAAGACGCTGAGTATTGACTCCACTGTCCTCTTTTATATTTACATATGGTCTATCCCTGATATTGAGCACTTTAACCCACAAATATAGCATACCTTAAAACTATATATGTGTGTCTGTGTGTGCGCGCGTACATGTGCACGTGTCTGTGTGTGTATAAATTATTTTCAGACAGAGTATATCTGTAAAGGAACAAAATGAATGAAAAGACAAGAGGAAAAACTATTCTTATCCGACGTGTTTCGTCCTCTGAAGGGACTCCATCAAGGCACATGTAAGGATTTATTTTGTTGCATGTGTTTATATACAAGAGCAAAGATGTCATTGGTTTATTAAGGCATTTCAGTTTGAGAACGTTTATGAATATTCTTCAGGTGGTTGAAAGTCACGAAGGATTTGCTTATTGTTGTTGTAACTGATCGAATTTCTTAATAGACTCCGTTCGTGTTTATGAAGATATATGAACTCAAAAAAAAAACAAAAACAAAAACAAAACAACGTTATTAACAACAATAAGCTAGATAAAAACAGATACATAATGCTATCTACAAACTCCATAACATCTTGCCATTTCGACTGGAAAATGATGAGACCTTGTCGCCAATCTAGAGTTGCGTTTAAAACATAAAGTTAAGTTATCATAGAGAAAATTTCATCAGAACATCTTTTACAAATAAAGGAAATTGAAAGCAATATTTCAATCTCCTTTTTTGTCAAAGAAGAAAATTGAAAAACGGTTTGAATCTTTTTTCAATCGACTTCTTATATAAAGAAAGGATTATATAAAGGGAGTGAAAAAATTTCAATGTTGTCTTTGTAAAGATATATTAAAAAAGCTTTTTTGTAAAAGTAAAAGACAGTATGGAAAGTATTTGAATTCTTCTCTTACGAAAAAAGGATTAAAATACAATTAAATTTTATGTACTTTATTTATAAGAGAAATGATTGAAAAAGATTTTCATCTAATTTTTCATTATCATCTTTTTCAATCTCCTTTTCTGCGCATCAACATTAACACAGTATATCAAATTTTTATGACGCAATTCAATGTTTACATAATACAAGTTGTAATCATCTACAAATGTAGGTCAGATTTTCTAATATATTATATGATAAAATACATAAGTGAATATGTTTTTTTAAAATGTTTATATTTCTGATGTAGAAATGTTCGTAACATTTAATTTAAAATAGGGCGCAATACAGAGTAAAACAATATTATTTATTTTAGGATATTACAATTGCAGTCGTGTTTCAATGCATATCATCAGACTAGTAAATTACTAGCGACCGAATGATTTATTTAGATTTAAAAGCAAAATACAACCTCTTTTTACGAAAAAAGTGGGAGTATGAGGTTTGTGGGCTTTACTTTGATCAACCAATCAAATAAGATCTACATTAAATTTAAACTAAGCGATGAAGCAAAAATTATCTTTTATAAATGGGTTATAACGCGTAGATTGGTAGCTAACGGCAGCAAGGCATAAAGTTAAAGCGGATATATATGGTTACATAAAATATACAAACCAGACAATGCGGATTCATAAGAAATAAGGAAACAAAATTCTAAAAAAATTATATGCTTTGTGAATTTCCTACATAAAATTGTTTTGTTAGTTGATAAATAAATGGCCTATTAAGAAACTAGTAAATAATTTGAATATATAGAATTATCTGGTAAATTAATATACAACTGTTAAATAAAGATCCTTCATATAAGATGTTAAGAACACTAACCAATCAATATAAAATGCCTAAAATAGCAACTAAATACCAATACATCTGTACAAGATGTTAACAATACTGTTGTACTGCGTTGCACAATATATATTTTTCTATTTGTAAGAGTAATCTGGATTTAATATAATTTTGTATTAATTTCCTGGTAGTATTGGTAACATCTTGTATTTTACAATCGCCTGATGAGATGCATTGATACAAATTGAAATTAGACTGCAATTGTGTAGCGATTTTTACATATTTTCGGTGTAATATCGTAATACACACACACACACACACACACACACACACACACACACACACACACACATATATATATGAAGAAATATAGTTTTAAGGTATGCTATATATTTATGGGATAAAGATAAAGTGTTCAATATCAGAGATAGAGCGTGTGTAAATATAAAAGTGAACATTGAAGTCAACACTTAGAGGCGACAGGCTGTTTCATGGCCTGACGATTGCCTCTAGCATGAAACAGCCTGTCGTAACAATTATTGAGGATTCGAATTTGAGTCCGAGTAATAAATGAATGATCAAAAACAGTATATATAACAAACGACAATGTATGCATTAACAAAAGAAAAACAATGACGATAAAAGAAGAAAACATTTAAACTCGAGAATTTGTGTTTGTATGTATGAAGTTAGTGTAGAAATCTGAGAGAAAAGTAATGCATTGAAAGTGAAGTGGGGGACATTTTTTTTGGCCACGTGCGACTACATCTTATAACCGCAAAAGAGTGAGAGAGAGAGAGAGAGAGAGAGAGAGAGAGAGAGATAATATTATTTCCTTAAGGACCGTCCTCTAGCGGCGTTTTTTTTAGTAAAATCAAGTGGGGTAAGCCACAGTTTATCAAGGCGTTTGAATTTGAGAACGGTCATGAATGTTCATCAGGTCGTTGAAAGGTCAGTCAAAACATGTAGAGGACACATGCATGCATATATATATATATATATATATATATATATATATATATATATATATATATGTGTGTATGTGTCTTTGTCTGTGTGTGTAAATGTAAATTTCTTTTAAATACACTCTTAAAAGCACATAGCTATATGTATAAATGTAAATATCTTTCAAATTTCAGACCGGAGTAAGAGTTATATGTTTTTTTTTTTATTTTCGCCTTTCATAATACTCTGAGTAAGAGATACAAGAAAAGCTATTATTATTAAATATAAAAATAAAAAGCTCTTAGAAATGACATTAATTTAAAGAGTGAAAGGAGGATGATTCTGCAGGTTTGGCAATTCAAAGACTCGAAGTCAGAAGTAGCGCATTTTTATTCTAAAAATGTGAAAGTGTCAAAAAGCAAGAACATTTCTGCACTTGTTGCAGCTACAGCTGCTGCAATAACAGATGACAAATAAATGTGTTCGCTTTGAGGGTAGAAGAAATAAAAATATAAATCGATGAATTCACCAACTGTTATTTTCCAAATCACCGTAAAAGTGAAATGTTAGTTTTAACATCGAATTTGGAGTTAAAGGCGACGCAGTGTAAGTCAGACATCAATTTTTACTACTGAGACATGACGACGAACGATTGTTTTCAAAAACAGAAAAATGCTGTTTTTTTTGTTAAAATAAACTTTGTTAAAATCGTATAGTGCTTCAGAAGCGTTGTATTTCAAAGTTCAATGTCCATTTACGCTAATTTTACTTTAAATATATTTCTTATTTGATCAGTTTTTCTTCTATTTACAGAAGTCAATCCAGGAGCCTACTGATATATATATATATATATATATATATATATATATATATATATTCAAGCATGTTCCATTAAATAATATAGACATATTATGTCTATTTATTTTATAATAATCTTTTCTAGTTCTCTATGTTTTTGTTATATAAGAATAAAGTGTTGCTGCCGACTCTTGAGTTTGAACATAGATTGCCAGTGAGCAAGCACGCGATCCCATTATTAAATTAAGTAGACCATGTGATCATAGAGGAAATGCATAAGTAGGAAGTCGTGTGAAGTCTAATTGATCGCTATTTCTAGTTTATCTTCTTTATTATTCGGATCGCATTTCTACTTTATCCTCTATTACTATGTGGACCACTATTCTCTTCTCTATACTATTTTTCTATTCGGATCACTATTCGGTGGTTACTATTCGAGCGAGTATTATCGGGCAAGTACTATTAGTGCGAGTGTTATTCGAAGGCGTCTGGCACCAGCATTGCGTTACTAGTTTCTATCTGCGATTACAAAGTCTCTACTACAATGAGCATTACGAAAGTGACAACGAGTATTCGTTGATATTACAAAAGTGGAAACGAGTGTTCGTTTGAGTCGAAAAACTTTTGGATGTTAAGTTGAAATACATGACGGAGGGTGACTTCGTTGATGAATTTTAACTTAAGATCCAGAGAATAATTATAGAACTAGAAATGATTATGATAAAAAATAAATATACAGATGTCTATATTATTTAATGGAACAGGCTTGAATCTGCTGCATACATATATATAGGACATCAACAAAATTTCGCATTAAATAATTAGCATAAAAAAATTAAATTTCATAGTCTAATAAAAGGTTTAAAAGCTTAACCCAATCACAAGATAGGAAAAACCCTTTATGAAGTCGTCAAAAAAACAAATTCAGTGCGACGCGTTTAAACACGAAACAGCCCTTTAGGAAAAAAAAATAAATAAAAGCATAAATAAATAAATAAAATAAAACAAAATTCTCTTAACGACATATTATGGTGCTAAAAGTAAACTTTCGCTTTGACTGACCAGACGATATACGCACATGAATGCCATCGTTCACTTTGAAATAGATGCCCCCATCCTATCTCAGATTGACATCTTTCCGAAGGTGACTGATATATGGATAAAAATTATCTCTTAGACTCCTTACCAAAATGGTCGCCCCAGCCGTTTCCATAGTAATTTTGCGAATGAACATGCTTATAAAGATGAGTAAATTTCAAGATTGGTTATTCCTAAATTTTCGCTTGAGGATGGAACAGTGCTTGATACTTAATTTAATTTTAATAATTATATTGAGGTTTTCGGCTCTCGTTTTTGCAACATGAGAACTCTTATATAGCGAAGGAATCATATTTTTAAAAAAAATAATAATTATATATATATATATATATATATATATATATATATATATATATATATATATATATATATATATATATATATGCACACATATACATACATATATATATATATATATATATATATATATATATATATATATATATATATATATATATATATATATATATATAATTGAAAATTCAATCTTTTGGCAAAATTGATATTCGGCAAAAGAACGGCTAATTTAAAAGTACTCAATAAAATTTGCATAAAAGAAAAATGTAGGGCAAGTTATAATACAAGATATCCGAAACAGCGATCTTTTTGCAACAGCGTTTTCTACCAAGATGGCTTCGTCGGCCACTAAATTACATACTCGCGCGCGCACACACACACACCTCGGTCGGGTTTCGATCTCGGCTTGAAGCAATCAAAACGTCTAGTAACACTGAAGAGTTGCGATACAGCGAAACAGTCTGTGTGTGGATGACTATATATATATATATATATGTGTATATATATATATATATGTATATATTTGTATATTTAGGCAGCATCATTCTTTCATGCACATTTCATTGGAAACGACAGACAAGGTGTGCTTTTATTTATTTTTTTTATACAGTTTCTCATGCGATCTAATATTTTTTTTCTTTTCGGATGATAAATTATATCAAAATTGTCCAAATGAAAAAAAAAAAGTCTAAAAATAATGTAAGCCTTATTAATAAAGACAAAACAAAACACAAAAAAAACAACACTTAATAATATTAACTTTGAACACGGACATAATATCTTGACCGTGTTTTGAAAAATGAAAACATTTTATAAAACATATATACAACAAACTATTTCTTATTTTAACAGTTAAAATATAATCCTTGAAAATGGCTAAATGTATAGCCGAAAGCGCTCGGATAAAAAGAACATTCGGACAGTTTTTATATAATTTATCATCCGAAAAGAAAAATAAATTGTCTGTCGTTTTCAATGAAATGTGCATATATATATATATATATATATATATATATATATAAATATATATATAAATTTCTAAAAGCTTATGGTCAAAAGTACTTGAATAAAACAATGAGAAAATATGAAATATGAACAACTTTGAGCACAAACAACAGTTTTTTTTATCATTTCACCCCATAGAAGGCAGTAAAGCCACTAAGACACCAGAGGTTACTGAGTGATATAAAAATAAGAAAAAAGAGAAACATTATTAAGGAGCAAGAACGATAGAAGAATAATCAAGAGGAGAGGAAATCGATTGATTGAATTTTAATTTTTGAAGATCAAAGTTGACTGGAAAGAATGGAGGCGGAACAGAGTTCCACAAGCGAGAAATGCGAGAAATAAAACTGTTAGCATAGAACTTACATTTGCATCTAGCCAAACCAACTGTGAATTGTCGGGACTTTGTCACCAATCCAGTACTGCGCTTAAATTCATAAAGTTTAAGTAACATAGCGAAGAGTTCACCCGAATAATTAACAAGAAAGTAAAAGAAACACAGAGAAATTACTTTTCGGCGGTGGAAAAGAGACTGAACCCGAGACGCCAGGTCAGAATTTATATTATTGCTAATTCTTCACTGGATTTTATCAAGAATCTCTAAATATGCAGCACGAGCACCGGACCATATGTGGCATCAATATTCAAGGCATGGGCAAATGATAGACTTGTAGTGACTATTCCGATTTACCACGCCCACAAAATACTCAGTTATAATTGGATAGAAAATAAGTACTGTTTACTACAGGACAATTTACCTATCGCAGTAATCACACAAAATTTTATGTCATGACTTTGCCTAACTGGATTTTGTAAAAATATCAGTGATTGGTCAATTTTTATCCAATCGTGTATTTTAGATATTCCTTTCGATATTTTCCCGCTTCTCTCTGTGGCCTACCCAAAGAGTATTTAAACAGTTCGTACTCCAAAAATAAGTTAGTAGAACAATAAATCAGCAGAACTCAGCAACGCACGCATATCTACATTCTTCTACTCACACACACACAGACACAGAACTACCATTACACTAGACTGTTAACTGTCTGTCACAAGCCAAGCCACAAACCAAATTCTATTATCCTTTTTGTACATTCAAATCTTATTCACTGAACTCTGAACATTTCAACAAGAAAGTTCTTAAATACATTATTCCTATCTTGCATCAGATATCAGTATTAGGGAAGCTACTTTTCTCTCCCTAAATATTAATACATAAGCACAATTGTTGTACTCGTTGATTTTCAATATATATTTTATTGTTGAATGCAATTTGATCTCTTGTTCTTCTTTTCTTATGTTCTTGGCAAATTTAAATGTATGTGCTCTCACTAAAAACGCAGCCTCACTAACAACATCATTAACAATTTTGAAACAAATCTGAGCAGCACACTACATACTTATAAATATGTAAGATAGATTCAGGAGAGAAAAATTGTCTAGCATGACACAATGAACCAACCTTTCTTGGCAGCCGACCTAATGATGGCTTCAATATAATCTTTCCACTTCATGTCAGTCGCAAAATGTAAACCCGAGAAGGCGTAATGAGTCCTTATTCGACATTTGGAAAATACTATAGAAAATAAAGTGGCTGGCCTTTTTAATTAAAACTATATATATATATATATATATATATATATATATATATATATATATATATATATTTAAAAACAACATAAATATATTATAAAATCACTACAAAAATAGCCATTTTGCTTCAACACCTCATGTCTTATCAAGTGATGATGTAGATGTTACATTCAACATCATCACTTGATAAGACACTGAGGTTCAATGGCTATTTTGTAGTGATTTTATAACATATTTATGTTGTAATTTTTAAATAAATAATTATATCTGCTCTACTATGTATTGAAAGAATAGTAATTGTTGGTTATTGGAATTTATTCCGTATACACCAATCCTACACTTGTGTGTGTATATATATATATATATATATATATATATATATATATATATATATATAGGTCGATTATGGAACCGTGGTATTGCACTCAATTTAAAAGTTGAGCTTTGACATGATAAATAAAGACAAAATATTTTTTAAAAATCGTTATCGTTTTTTGTAGAAACGAGTTTAAAGATTACTTTTCGATTCAAAATCGTAACGTTGGAATTTCCTTCTGGTGACTTGTGAAAGCCTTATAGCACAGCCTTATAAAATTTATAAGTAACTGAAGCTTTACAAATTGTCTATGGACACGATGCATTATTAGTTATTATTAAATCACTGTGCCATCAAATAAAACCTTCATTTACTTCAAAGGGAAATTATACTAGTATTTTAGCTATATTATGATGTAATGTTACACAGTCCTGTAGTTTTAGTGTGATTTTCAATAATAAATGCAAATTTAAAACATTTTGTCTTATAATTTGTAACCAACTGTATTGGAATTTCATTCCGGTGATCAGTGAAAGCCTTAGAATTTACTAAAGCTTTACAAATTGTATATGGACAAGATACAAGGCACAAGCATATTATTACTAAATCATTGTGCCATCAAATAAGACCTTCATTTACTTCAAAGTGAAATTATACTGAACAATTTAGTTACATTACAATGTAATGTTATACAGTGCTGTAGTTTTAGTCATTTTCAATAAACAATGCAAATTTAAAACATTTTGTCTTATAATTTGTGCTCAGCATTATTATAATGTTCTATACATTTTTATCCATTTTTGTTTTTATTATGATCTATCAAACCTTATTCATTGAGTAGACATTTTGTAATCTTTTACATTTTTTTACATAGTATTTACTTACCGAATTCAGTAAAAACTGCATATTTTGCTTGAAGTGATTCATAATTAAAATTCTGGTTTTAATATATTTTTCATTCAATGTATCTTTATCAACTTTATTTGAATTTATTCTTGAAATAGTAAAATTTTGAAGTCAGTTTGTAAGTAAAAACCAACGGAAGTTAGGTATTTTTGTACAATTTTTTCAGACGGTATTTAAATCAAAATGCTCAACAATTAATAAAAGCTATGAATCTACTTTTTGATGTCAGTACTTATCACATCAAACCCCAGCTTTCATACTGGGTGCAATATTGATCTTCTAAAAAACGCGAAAAATCAACCTGCCTACCCAGGCACGTCTACATCCACACGAATGTGATAGATAGCCGTTGATCCCTTAGTCTGGAGAGAGGTAGCTCCCTTGTAGCCTGGATTCTGCTTCCTGAGCGTTTGAAGGACAGGCTCACTGATCCTCCCCTATCCTCTAAATCAATCATGTCTGGCTGCAAGTACCATACCCAACACCTCGCCTCAGTAAACGAGCTACACTTCCAAACATTGCTATAACCAACGAAAACGATCGGGAAATTTATAACTTAGTGGGCATGCGCGACAGAGTACTTTAGTTCCGTTACCAAAGAAGCAGTCCAGATACTTTTTGAACAGATCTTGTATATTAATTATCCAAATAGACTCGATCGCAAAGGTTGGGAATGATACACATAAGTATTGAAAAGAAGTCGAGGCCCCCTCATGCAATGAGATATGGCAGACGACAGAGGACTGCAGTTGCTAGAAATTGCCACCTACAACGATATGTACACTATTTACCTTATTCGGACTATTGTCCTCATCTGAAATTTTTCAGATGTGCGACACGAAAAGAGATTTAATAAGTATACTCTGGTAGGGGTCGCAGCATATAAGGAAATCAGTTAAAAAATAGGAAAACCCTGAAAAGGCCAAAGAAAACTGGATTGAGAAGCAATCTTCAGAGATAGAGGAAAGCCTTGAAGAAGGACAACAGTAAAAGAACGTATTGAAATGTGATCTAACAAACCCGAAGCAACCAAGAGTCAACATTATCCCAGACAAAAATGATAACCGTCTTACAGGAAAAGATGAATAATTGGACAGAGTACTGCACAGACATGTACAACTTCCTAACAGAAGTAACCTCAGTGTGAGAAAGAGTCTAAAATCTTCAAACAATGATGTCTCCCAATTTAAAGAGAAGTAAAAGCAGCCATCAAAATATTGAAAAATGCTGAAGCTGCTGGAATCGGCAACATTCCTGCAGAAGCCATCATCAAAAATGTAGGAGAATCAGTGATCGATGTTGTTACAATCATCTGTAAATAGGATCTGGCAAACTGGTGAATGGCCAACACCGTGGACACAATCCTTCATCATCACCCTCTTATAAGTAAGGGAACTTGAAACTATGCCAGAATTATAGATCGTTAAGCCTCATCAGTTATGCGAGAAAAGTTATGCTAAAAGCCACCCTAAACAGACAGGTGGAAAAACAATTGCTGAAGTCAGTATCAGTGAGACATCTTCCATGTATTTGTATTCAAAAAGGCGTTGGAGCACGTGTACCATATAGCATTATGGGCTAATCTAACAGCTATACCAACAGGCAAACAATGTGATTTTTGCCAAGAGAAGATTTTGAAACTGGTTCTGTACATCTCTTGGTGTTAGACAATGATATCTACAGTCCTCTACAATTTTCAATATCTTTCTGGAAGAAATAGTGTCAGATGCCCTTGAGAACCATATCAGTACTGTTAGTATTGGAGGAGAAACAATTACGAATTTCAGGTTTGTTGATTACATCGACGGTCAAGCTGTAAGTGAAGACGAAATGGCTAACCTGGTGAGGTGTCTGGGCGAAGCAGCATCCGGACACCAATTACAATCAGTGGCCAGAAACTGGAGACAGTGAAACAATTCAAATACATACATCATCGGCCAAGATGAATCCAAGTCAATTCAATGCAAGAAATTCGTTGACAACAGCCACATTGAGAAGGTTGAAACCGATCTGGAGCGACAAAAAGGTTACCCTTAAAAAATAAACTGAAATTCTTTGCATGTCTTCGTCTTGTCGGTTTTCCTGTATGCAGGTAAATCATGGATTCTAACAGCAGGATTCCAAAGGCGGATCCAATCTGCAGGGACGAGATATTTCAGATCTGCTTAGTATTTTCTACACTTGTCACAAATGGGGGGGAGGTGCACAAATGAGTGAGTTATCAGACAAATCGATATAAAGACGTGTTGACTGTCATAAAAAAAAGGAAACTGAAGTTGTATGGCCACGTAACTAGATCACGGGTGTAGCCTCTTGAAAGCCATCATACAAGGAATGGTACAAAGAGGAAGGAGAAGGTTACGCCAAAAAAGAGGTGGTCGGACAACGCCGTCGAATTGACCGGCAAAAGTTTTACCTATACCCAGGCACTTGACCGGATCAAGTGGGAAGCTTCTTGTGGAGCCAGCCTTCGTGCAGCGCCTCTAAAACTCTGCCGCTTTAAGCGACAAGAGGAAGAGACATAAAAGTAAATGTTGATAAAAATGGCTGAGGCCCCACAGAGCTGCTAAAATTCTCCCTTTATGCACTCCACAGCAACCCTGAACCCTCAATTGGGGAATTCAGGAGTAGTTAGCGCTTACTCTGTAAGCCATTATTAAGTTGCCTAAATATCTTAGATGAAGTATGGTCAATGATTCAATTAAAATAAGCTTGCATAATAAGATCTGACAGAGTGTATTATTTCTTTCGTCTTTTTTCTCCTGCTTTTACACGTCGTAGTAATAATGTTAAATTGTCTGGATTTCTTAGATTAACGTATGTTTTTGTTTACTGTATTTTGCTTAAATTTATGTCAAGTACTCTTATCTGATAAACAAATTTCAAATTCATGAGCAGTACTACATATCTAATAGATAACAAGTCAGTATAACTATGATATTAGATTATATTAAGACCTTCATATCTATATTATATCTGAGTTTTCAGTTTATAGCATTACTACAAAATGTGAAATCAAAAGAAATTAGATGTATTGCCGCTATGCTTTCTGTAACAGGTAAATATTTATGGGGGAAGGGTTTTTAGTCCATGCCCAACCGGTTTTGAATTTAGAATTATCCTTCTTTTAAAACTGGTTACTAACCAATGCTAGGGAGCCCAGTCTACCCTGCTATTAATCCCCTAGATTGGGTGCATTTGTGCATAAACGAACGCAATGGTCTTAGTTGGAGTTTGAACCTGATAACTTAATCGCGCGTTCCGTGCTCATAAGCACTACACTATACATAAATCTATTATTACAGGTTATTACCTGTATGTGTGCTATATATATATATATATATATATATATATATATATATATATATATATATATATATATATTATATAAAAATATTAATAACTTTTAAATATCAATTTTTTTTTGTTTTCCCAGACTTCGAAGTTTCTTGGTAAATGTCTGTTCTTCAAGGGTTCAGGTTTTAAATGATATTAAGGTTTATATGAGGTTAACGTTCTTTTACACGCACACCTTCATGAAGTTTTACTTTTGTTTACGTTTTCGGTTTTTCCGTTGTAAACTTTTTTTCCAGTTGTAAATTTTTTCTTCGAAATTGAATTTTTCTTCGAATTTAAATTCCTTTATTTAAAATTTTATTTATGGTTTAGAAGCTGTTATGTTATGTTATATTATTAATTAAATTGTAATATTTGTTAATTTGTATTACTAATTAAATTATAATATTTTATGTTGCATTTGTATTATTAAATAAATTATAATATTTTATTTGATTTATTATGTTACATTATTATTAAAGTAACAAAGTAAATTTTTATTAATTCATATTATATATATATATATATATATATATATATATATATATATATATATATATATATATACTATCCTCCAGCTATGGGTAAAATAGCAGGACAGACTGGGTTCTTTAGCCTTGGATGGCAACTGGTCTAGGAGAAGGACAACTCTGAATTCAAAACCTGCGTAGTGCCGTTTGGGGACATTGTGGCACGTGTATTCGGCCCTTCAAAAAACGTGGATGGTTCTGCACAAAACCCTCACCAATATAATCAAATCTCATGTGCTGTTGTCGGGCTGTCGGTTTCCTAGGAACTGATCTGCTTGACCCTCATACATCGAATTCGACGGGAGAGTCGAGTATATATATATATATATATATATATATATATATATATATATATATATATATATATATATATATGCGCTGAAGAATTTATATAACAGACGATGACATATAATTCTGAAAGGGCACTGGAATTGCAAAAGATGCCATATTTAGAATCAAAAGAAAACAGTAAAATTTAATTTGGAAAAAAGGTAAGAGTTCTTAACTTGTTATATAATGACATTGATTTTTTTACGGCTTATCAGTATTTTGTCAGTTATTTAAATCCGACATATATTTATATATTCGGTTCAGATGTGACACTGTAGATCAAGGGATAATGAATTTTTCCCACAATTTCCGAAATGAAATGTTTTACCTGTGTGGCACCAACTATCATGCCCTTTTTGAATTCCAATAATTTATGTCACCTTAGCCAGTTTTCGCAGTAACTCAACAGATATCAAGGCACAGCTGATATGTCACGTTATTTTGATAAGATCAATTTATGGTGGCACCACCTACCATTACTTTTATATACTTCTACCCATGACATTTTGCACGTAAAAACTGGCATATGACTTATACGTTTATTACTATTACAGCAAGATTACATTAACAAAATTAAAAGCAGTTATCTGATCAATTAAAATGTTTGATCAGATAACCGGAGCTAGCAATAATTGGACAGTACTAAATAAGAACTAGACGAGATATCTCTAGATAAGGCACGTGCAGTCAGTACTTATTTAGGGTAGGCAGCTTGCGACCTTCGTGTAGTAAGTTCACAAAAAATAAATATTTTGCATTTTTTGCATAATGATCAGAGTAACTTTCATAATTTTGTTCGTTTAGGCACATATGCCACAGAAGGAAAATGTAGCTGCTGATCTATTTTATTCAGGGTAGGCACTGCCTACCATGCCTACCCAGACGGAACGTCCCTACCTTGGGGATAGTCAGCGGAACGAGAACAATCTACCCGCGTAGATTAAATAAAAGATTATTTTCGAAAATCCCTAAATGTTACCCGGATAGACATACACATGGTGATGGCCAAAGGGCAAATAGTCGAAAAGTTATGATAATAACAACAAAGATGAGGGCATTAGTCCGCATGTAAATAATGATAACTCCCCATCCCAGAAATTCAGACACAAAAAATGATTTTTAGTTCCTGGTGGCTACATTGATGTTTACCTTACACTGTTATCAGAATTTAGATAAAGGAGACTAACAACAGGTGGCTGTGTAAAAGTGACTGACTCATATAAAAACTAAAAAAAAAACCCAAAAAACAAAAAAACAAACAAAAAAACTCATGCATGAAATCGAAATAATTCTTTACTGTAGATTTATCAGTTAAAGTGCAGTTTTGTATGAGCAATTCAAACTGTAGAGACATGCAAGTTAAAGGATATAATTTTCTTTGTAATTGTTTGATAAAAATTCTTAACTGATAGCTCATCAAATTTATCAGTGAACTTGGAAATAGTTTTAATCTAAAAAATCTCTATAGTTATTAAAACAAAATCAAGTCCGAAGATTGCTTATAGATTAGTGATAAGAATATTGCTATTAATTTTATTAGGTTAGTATAATTATAATATTATTTTTTATCACATTAAGGTTAGTTCCTTTAGTATCTGAACAGACCAGTTATCTTGCCTGTTGTTGACGTCATATTTTCAGATAACCACAAATCTATGGTCAGTTTTATACCAATCAAATCTTCTAAATTGTAGATATTTTTTATTTATTCATGTCCCCTGAGTAAGCAATGCAATGTATGGATCACATTACAAAATGTGCTTATTCATTGACATTATCGTCAGTGTGCGGTATGATATGATATTTACATGACGGCTTTCAAGACTTCCTCAAGTACATGATGACGATGCGGTCACTATTTTTAGCTCAACTCAAAGCAGTAGCAAACCAAATTGTCACATATAAATGACGAGTTGTCATCGGTTGTTGGAAGAAATGGAACGAATGTGAAATAAATGGAAAGAATGATTTTCAACATGGACATATTTCCATGGATTTATATATATATATATTTTACAATCGTATTCATCTTTTAGAAGGTCCGGGGTCATCTCGACGTAGAAGGTCACAGAGTAAATGGTACAGTTTACGCCATAAGCTGTACCTCTTACTTCTCAAACGGTGTGGCGAGCCTCATAAGTGCGGCGAAAGAGGATAACCGGTGAGGCGAGCCTCATAAGTGCGGCGAAAGGATAATAATCGGTGTGGCGAGCCTCAAAGGTAAGTGCGGCGAAAGAGGATAACCGGTGTGGCGAGCCTCATAAGTGCGGCGATAGAGGATAACCGGTGAGGCGAGCCTCATAAGTGCGGAGAAAGAGGATAACCGGTGTGGCGAGCCTCATAAGTGCGGCGAAAGAGGATAACCGGTGTGGCGAGCCTCATAAGTGCGGCGAAAGAGGATAACCGGTGTGGCGAGCCTCATAAGTGCGGCGAAAGAGGATAACCGGTGAGGCGAGCCTCATGGCGAGCCTCAGTGCGGCGAAAGAGGATAACCGGTGTGGAGAGCCTCATAAGTGCGGCGAAAGAGGATAACCGGTGTGGCGAGCCTCATAAGTGCGGCGAAAGAGGATAATCGATGTGGCGAGCCTCATAAGTGCGGCGAAAGAGGATAATCGGTGTGGCGAGCCTCATAAGTGCGGCGAAAGAGGATAACCGGTGAGGCGAGCCTCATAAGTGCGGCGAAAGAGGATAACCGGTGAGGCGAGCCTCATAAGTGCGGCGAAAGAGGATAATCGGTGTGGCGAGCCTCATAAGTGCGGCGAAAGAGGATAACCGGTGAGGCGAGCCTCATATGTGCGGCGAAAGAGGATAACCGGTGAGGCGTGACTCATAAGTGCGGCGAAAGAGGATAATCGGGTGGCGAGCCTCATAAGTGCGGCGAAAGAGGATAATCGGTGTGGCGAGCCTCATAAGTGCGGCGAAAGGGATAATCGGTGTGGCGAGCCTCATAAGTGCGGCGAAAGAGGATAATCGGTGTGGCGGAATGATTGAAAAAGAATAAAAGATTTAGAAACTGTTTTAAAAAATTCACATGCAAAAAATATAAATATGATTTCAAAATGTAAATTATTGGAGGAGAGACCTATCAATGACAATGTCCTGACTTCGAATTCGCGGTTATCTCCCTTTAACGTACTTTCTAAACCTTCTTTGCCGTAGGGATGTTTATACCATTTCACCAGGACTTCCCTTTGGTGAGGCGCGAGCAAATTTTTATTCCGAAAATGTGGCCCAGAGAAAAAAAAAAAAAAAAGTTTGGGAACTACTGGCTTTATGCAGATATGTGTGGAAGATAATGGTTAACCATAAATTAGAATTATAGTGATCGGGAAAACCGTCTCTTGGGTTGTTTCTTTTATTTCGTGCGAAAAGCTGCTCGAGTGGAACTTACATCTCAACAAAGGAACACGAAGGGAATGAAGTTGGATCGTTAGTGTACGTTTCGCAGAGTTAGACGTAAAGGTTAGAACAGGTGGAACTAAGGAAAGTAGTTCATCTGAACATTTTCTATGGAAATAGCGATAGAGCAACGACAGGTTTGCAACGACTCGTCGAATGACTAATAAGTAATTAACAAAGGAAAGAAAATACATTAGTATGTATATAACTGAAAAGAGTAAGGGAAACATTTATAGGGCTAGCTGTAGTGTGTGTGTGTGTGTGTGTGTGTGTGTGTGTGTGCAAGCTGCACCATGACCAGGTGAATAAGTCTCTTAGTTGGGAAGACTTGATAAATCTTCTACTTGCCGCATTCTAGATTGATTGATTTGTTTTTTACGGTTAATCACCATTTTGTAGTTATTTAAAACAAGAAAATATTCTTAAATTGTAAGACATTTTTTGAGACAATAATGATTTACTAATACAAGCTCTACTAATTAACCCATAGCTAAGGGAAAGTAGAGGGGAATTCATGCCTTCCCCAAGGGTATTTGAGCGTAAATAAATATAACGAACACAACTGGAATTGGAACTCGGCTCTCCAAATTCCAATTCCGAGCCGTTATCCATTATACCACCCGCATTTCAAAGCTTACAGCACCTGGTATTCCCAATTGGTTATCCATCAATGTGCCGACAGTCTCGGTATTATTTGATTTCGGTGATCATACGAGAACTGGTGTTTCAACGTGATATGGCCGTAAGCCACCGCATCAGAGAATGAAAAGAGTGAAAAGAGGAAGAAGGATATTATGAGATTTTATTGTCCTAAAACAGCGCCACCTAACGGGCGTATTGGCAGGCTAAGTGGAGGTAATTCCAACAATGCGAAATTATCTTCTAACTTAAAACAAGATAGTAAATCACAAGTTAAAGCATTTTCATATGAATATAAAAATGACAATTTGAATCGAAATATAAAGTCACAATAAATATATTTCAGAAAATATATTTTAAGCATTTGGTTAACATGCTTTAAAAAAGAAATTTACCCTCAAAATACGCAAAAAAATAAGGCTTCAAATAGATCAAAGTATTAACCAAGAAATGCACTAGCTTTCTTAAAACTAATAAGATCTAAACATTTCTATTTTATAGAAATCGATAACAGATTTGGTTCTGTTTTTGTTTTGCCGAAAGTATATCTGATCAAAAGCCGTAAAACTTCCCTCACAAAAAAACAACCACCCCCGAAAAAAAAAAAAAAAATGAAACCAACAAATTGTTTCTAACTGTAAAAACAGTTCTGTTCCGAATGTAGTTATCTTAAAGATAGTAGCAGGAGCATCTCTAAAATAAAACTATCAATAGCAGCTCTAAATTAAAACTTAGCAGTATAATTAAACCTTGTATTAGCTCGAATATAAAAAATACGTGAATCTTGAAGTAACTCTCTTTTCCGGGTTCCCTCTTTCGAACTTCTGACATGAACGTCCCATGCTAAAGCTACAAGGACTGTGAATGCTTCTCAGTAAAACACACCAACACAGGAAGTTTCCACTTATAACATATTAATGAGCATTTCAATGTGTATACAATTTTTATCTGACAAAAGAAACTCTTGTTTTAAACTTTACTTTTGTTAATTTTCTTTTAATAAATGTTATCTTCGCATTGCAAATCAATTGGTCTATTATTTTGTACAAGTACTTTTTTACACCACCAAGTTCTTCAAGGACGAGATATAGTTTTCTGTTACATCGATGACAATGTTTATTGCCAGCTCTTCACCAGAAGAACATAAACTGCATTGACAAGATGTTTTTGAAATATTTTAAAAATATGTGGTGAATCTAATAAAATGTAAATTTGGATTGTCTGAAGTTGACATTTTAGGTCATAAGATTGATAAGAATGGAATCAAACCATTACCTGAAAGAACCGTAGCTATTCACTGTTTCCTGATTCCTTAGACTTTAAAAAGATTTACGCCAATTCCTTGGCATGGTAATTTTTTTTACAGGAAATATATCTCTAACTTGGCAAAAATAGTTTCCCCATTGACCGATGTTCTTCAGGGACAACAGAAAAAGAACCGTGATATAAATCTTTTTGAAGAAGTGTTGTCAGCTTTTAATTTGGCAAAGGAAAAATTAGCCAATGTTAGTAACCTCAATTTTCCCAATCATGAAGCAGAGTTATTCTTGGCAGTAGATGACTCGATTTTTGCCATTGGAGCAGTCTTGCAACAACGTGAATCAGATGAATGGTTGCCCGAGTCTTTCTTTTTAAAGAAATTATCAGAAACCGCTACTCGGTACAGCACTTTCGAACGAGAGTTAATGGCAATGTATCGTGCCTTCCGACATTTCTTGGAAGGTAAGTCTTTTCATGTTCTCGCAGACAATAAACCTTTAATCGGAACAATCAAGTCTCCTCTCCTCTACAACTTAGGCACTTCGATTTCATCAGCCAATTTACAACTGATATTCAACATATCAAAGCTCTGCAAACATTCTAGCAGACACACACTCCAGGAAAGATTTCTACAATTAATATAACTCCAGCCATCGATTTTTCTACAGGAAATTTGCGACCTTTTATTCTGAAAACTCTTCGTAGAAAACTATTTGACACTCTGCACTCAGTAACACACCCAGATATAAAAATAACCTGCAGGTTAATTAGTAAAAATTATATCTGATACGGAATCAACAAGGATACTAGGGATTGGACACGTCATTGTGCACTATGTCACAAAGCCAAAATAGTGAGATACATTCAACACAAGCAACTCCTAGTTTTTTTCCCGTTCCTGATACTCGATTTGACCATATTCATTTTGAGATCATCGGGCAATTTCCTCCCTGTCATGAATATTACTATCTCCTCATCTGCATTGATAGATTGATCCTCTAACCAGAAATAATTCCCCTTAATAATATCAGTGCGAAATCAATTGTGCAGGGTTTTTATAACAGGTTGGGTCAGCAGATTTGGTGTTCCTTCTACCATCACCACAGATAGAAGAACACAATTTTAATCCTCACTTTTCGCTTCTCTAACCAACCTGCTTCATACAACCAGAATTCGTACAACTGCCTAGCAAATGGCATGGTAGAACGTTTTCATTGTTTTCTGAACTATACTTTTTGGCTTCACAGTATTCCGTTAATACTTTTGGGGCTAAGAACAGTTTGAAAATTTTTAGGTGAAGGGAGTTCAAAAAGACACTCACTGTGTTACTGGCCCTAAGAACCTGCTGATATTTTTTTGATGGACTGTGATTGGACAGTTCAAAGATGAACCGCCCCCTTTGAAGGGGAAGGGAGAACTGTGACTAGACCATAGCAGCAGTTGGAAGCGAGACTGAGTTAGAAACAGGAGGTTCGTTTCTCTCTCCCTACTGAAAACGCAGGCAGCGTTTGCCCATAAGTAAAGGATGCATGGGTAACAAAGTTGCTGAAGTCAAGTTTCCCCTTCAGAGAAAGTTTTGAAAAGAAGTCCTCTAGAAGAAGCCCCAGAAAAGAAAGAACTGTGAAGTCCATAAGTGGAGTTTGGCGCTAAAGCCATTTGAGAAGAAAAATGAGGAGCAAATACGTACGTTTTCAAAAAGTGTTTTACCGCGTGTTTAAGTAAGTTTTCCTCTTCTACGTCAGTAAAAGAAAGGCGTAATTTCCAGGAGGACGGGAGGAAAATAAGAAAAGAAAGACGTTTGGTCACTAAGAAGAGAACTTTGTCTACACAAGAGAGAAAAGAAAAAAGAACTTTTGAACCTTGAAGGGACAGAAAGTGTACTGTAGAACAATGCTCTCCCTTTTTTTGTTATCATTGACACAGCGGCTGAACCCAATCCTTTTGTTTGGTTTTTTGTGCATTGTAATTTTTAAGTTTTGTTTTTCTGATATATGTTTTACATTGTGTTAGTCAGAGAATAGGTTATCCTATTCTCAACAAAAAGGGATAAGTTTTTGCAAGCACTCTTGTTTAGCTGGTTAGAAATAAATATTTTTCTTTGTAATTGAATCTGATTTTCATTTTTTTCTTTCTTTTTCGTTATTAATTCGGGCAATAGTGAAAATACTATTGCAGCAAGTTTTATTTTTTGAACGAAAATAAAATTTCCGAAAACAAATTTAAAATCCGATTCACAGAGTTCTGTAGCTGAATTCGTATATGGCACATCCCTATCTCCTAGACAATCGATCTATGTAACATATGTGACAGAATTACTAAAAAACTGTAACTTTGTGCTAGTAAAAGATAATGCAGCCAAACATCCCTTACAACAAACTTACAGAGGTCCTCAATGAAACGCAGAGAGAAACATTTCACAGTTGTAATTAATAATAGACAAGAGAATATTTCTATTAACCGACTAAAACCAGCACATTTAGAAAATATTGCAGACGATATATTAGAAACCAATAAGCAGGCATAACCTAGAATTTCAAAGAGCTGGCGTCATATTAGATGGCCTAAGAAATTGTGTTCTTATTTAACATCGTCAAAATTCTTTCTTAAGATAGTTGGACAAATATCTCGCTTGAAAGTGGATATTGTAGTGACCTTAAAGATAGTAGCAGTAGCAGCTATAAAATCAATAGCAGCTCTAAAATAAAACTTAGCAGTAGCAGCTTAAATAAACCTAGTATCAGCAGCAGCTCGAATATAAAAAAAAACCCACGTAAACACTGTGACTAAAAAGTAACTCTCGTTCATCCAATTTCTCTTTTTCGAACTGCTGACATGAACGTCCCGTTGTGTATACAATTTATGTCTAACAAAAGAAACTCTTGTTTTAAACTTTACTTTTGTTAATTTTGTTTTAATAAATGTTAACTTTGCATTGCAAATCACTTGACCTGTATTCTTTACACCACTATTATTGCATGTGCTATAAAAGGTTCCCGTATGAAAAATTGCACATATAATTATTGAAGTAGCCAATCCCTAAACTAGTAATTCTATGTCACCAACATTAAATAGTTTCTGACTGTAAAAGCAGTTCTGTTCCTAGCAATTCTGTCACCAACGTTAAATAACTTCTAACTGTAAACGTATATAGTGGGTTATCAGTTATAGTGAAGTGTATGAGTGTTGAAACAGATTAGTTTGATATGGCCTTGTTAGTTAGATAGCCCACTATAAGAGGGATATAAAACAAGAAAATCAAATTGTAAAGTGAAACAACAAATTTATATACATATAAATCAATTAAGGTCTTTACAAATAAAATGAATGTATTTTGATTGATACAAGGTCGTCAAAATGTTCGCAGTAGTACTTGTAAGAATGAGTTTATGTGTACGTAGGCAGGAACGTACGTGTGGATGTATGCATGTATGAGCGTTAACGTTGTGTAGGAATGTCTTTGAAGTAATCGCTGAGTCTTAAAATGTTCCGTTCATTTATCAAGTATAAAAGAGGTGAGGGAGAAAGGTAGATATAATAATAACGATCGCTTGACCTTTGTCAAGAGACGTGTTAATACGCTCGTTTCTTTCTTTCTGGTGACAGGCGAAATTGCCCGTCTTTTATTTTGTTTGTGGGGCTTGAAAAGGTTATTTGGGAATAAACTCCCGGATATGATTCGGGCCTTTCCATTGGCTCGCGAAAAGGTCCGTAAAATAATTTGTTTCTGAGAATTGAAGATTATTTGAATTTTGTTGTTAAATGTTTCCTAGTTTTCTATTGGCCGAAAAACATTTCGCCTCAAGGTGTGAAATTTCACGAGTTTTGTTTTGGTTTCGCTTTTGTGTGTGTGTTAAGCAAAGTTTGTAAATTCGAGTCTTTTTAATTTTTAACAAAATCAATGAATCAGTGCTTAGCATTTGAATTTTAAATCTAGATCTTGTTTTGTTCACTACAGACGTATTTCTTTTATTAGTAACTCTGTGGCACACATATTAAATAATTTTTAAATGTAAAAAACATTTCGGTTCCTTGTAACTCAGTGACACCAATATTAAATAGTAACTCTATGGCAAGAACATTAAATAATTTGTAAGTGTAAAATTATTTCTGTTCAAAGCAAAATTGAATAATTTCTAATCGTAAAAGTAGTTCTGTTCCTAGTAACTCGGTGACACCAACATTAAATAGCCTATAATTGGAAAAGCAGTTCTATTTGGTTTAAAGAATCTATTAGAATTACCAAGCAAAATAATTTTAAAAGTCTCAATGTGGTAACTTAGGGTTGCATCTCCCAGCAAAAGACTGGAACGGTTGTCATCAGTGGTAAAAAAATGAAAAAAAGAAATGATTAGAATCCCTGACTCTAACTCGGCCACGTTGCATATTGCAAGTTGTTTAGAAGCAAATCGCCTTTTTTTTAAACTTTGAGGATATTACAGCAACAAAATCTTACATTTGGAATTTTTCTTTTAGTTTAATTTGCATTTAATCTTGTTTTCTGTTTTATTTGAACAAAAAGTAAATGAATATAAAAAATAGGCGACAATTGTTTTGTAACGAATTTTCTTCTAAAAAATTGTGAAACACTTGTTTGGTCGGCAGCCGCTCGCATCGGAGCATTGGAATCGTCATCCTCCCTCCCTATTCCCTTTCTCTCCCCTGGTGTCGCTGGCGGAAATGATCTTGAATCAAAAAGTCTTTGACGCGGCCATTCACTTGAATTTGATTTTGATGGACAACTTCGCGCGACGGAGAAGCCTGCACACTTGGCCTGAAGCGTTTCGCAGGCGGCTCAAAGAGGATTGAGACAGGTAAGATTTGGCAAACCTAGTTGCATCGGGCTGTCGGATGCTTGATCTGTCAAGGTTCGCCTTGTTTACGTCGTCCCGATTGCTTCCCTTTTCCGCCGGCCGTTGAGATCTATTCCGCCTTTGGCATCTTTGGGGTTTGGTCGCATTCAGTCTGATTCTTACTCTTCGATCTTACTGCCATCGGTGGCCTTACAGGTGTTGGAACTCCAGATAACTTTGCTTTGGCGATAACTGGGACAAGTAAGCCCTCTACCGTAACAAGCAATGGCTACATATATTTAACACTGGAGTGAACTGCTTCTTATCAAATGTACCACTTTGACTTTTTACTTTTTTTTTTAATGACAATCATTGAAACGAATCAATAAAAATAATAAAAGCATAAAATCA
Source organism: Acanthosepion pharaonis (assembly GCA_903632075.3). NCBI lineage: Eukaryota > Metazoa > Mollusca > Cephalopoda > Sepiida > Sepiidae > Acanthosepion > Acanthosepion pharaonis. Next base: position 147,575 of record CAHIKZ030001970.1, on the reverse strand, counting down.
ACATCAAATTTATGAGAAACTTTTTTCTTATTTGCTAAAAATAAATATTTGTGAGATAAATAATAAAGTATAGAATTTTTTATGAGCTAAAAACCCTACAAAAAGTGTATCGTAGTACAAACAAATGTTTGTGGTAACGTTAATGTATAAGGCCAAAAGCACACGTCAAAGTCAGACGACACGAGCTTAGTTTAAAAAAAGAGAAATATGTTCAATTTATTGAACACACAAAATGAAAGGAATTACACAAATTAATTGCCAATAACATGTTATCAAAGTGGGATTAAAAAAATTCTGGGAAATTATGTATTGACTGATTTGATTTTTACGCTTGTCAACCCTTTATGAGTTATTTAAAGCTTTCACCTATTTTGGATTGTAAGAATAATTCTTTTTTTTTGTGATATAGAAATCAGAAGGAAGAGCGAAAGATGCCTTCCAAAAACTACACAAAGTATTAAGTAACATGAAAATCTAATTGGGAAAAAACAAGTGATAAACTGTTATTTAATGCCAAAACATATTTGGGATTGTAAGAATAATTCGATATTTTTGAGAATGAATATAGCATCAACATTTTCTTCCGGATAACAACGATTTTTCTAGAGATAACCCATAGCTGGGGTGAGGAAATGGATTCATACCTTTCCTAAGAGTATTTGTACGTAAGTGAGTGTAACAAAATGGAATTCGAACACGGCTCTCCGATTTCTCATTCTGAGCAGCTATCCATTACACCATCCTTACATTCTCTGAAAATTGTGTAAAGGGCTTGGAAAATTTGATACTCACAGGACAGATTGAAGGCAAGAGGGACAGAGGAAAACATCACATAACCCACTTTAGCGAACTTGAATAAATGGATGGGGAAACATTGCTTATGAGAGCTAACAAAAAGACAAAATTTTATTAAGCGCTATAAAGGACAGGAAATTGTGGAGAGCCATGATCGCCAACGTTCTGAGGGGATACGGTACATAGAACAAGAACGTTATTTTATGATTTAAAAATATATCACAAGGAAATTAGCATTTAACTATGTTGTATATGCAGTGGCTGTTAGGACACTAATCATAATGAAAAAATATACACAAAACCTCTAGAAAATTAAAAATGAAGGCAAGCATATATTTAATTGTCTATTATTTTGGTTGTTAATAGGAAAACTTATTGTGAAAGTATAACATTATTCACTTTTATTAAAACTATTGTATTTCTATTCATGGTTGAAATAGCGAAGATACCCTGTTATTCTTTGTCTATGTAACAATCTGATGACAGATGGTACAGTATATTAAGTAAAAACGTTTTTGAGAACAAAAAACAAAAAAAATCACTACACATAAAAAGATGAACATTATCCTTTGAATATTTTTAATTCGTGTCTATGATTTGAAAACGTCATTAATTTATGCTGATTATAAGTAAATTCCCTCATATTCTAAAGTCTGGAATCTCGTGAAGGGATTCTTGTAGAAAATCTCGTGAGGGGATTCTTATTGAAAGAATGTCTAGGCGTCCAGAGCAGTAGATCACTAGCAAGTTCTTGTTTTACATCGCCAACAGTATCCTGTAGAAATCTCAGGGATCGATTCATACAGCTGCGATGAAAATAGCGTCAATTTCTTTGACGATCCAAATTCCAAATTTTTCTTTTCACGTTGTATCCGTGCGTGTGTGTATGTGTTGATAAAGTCCTATTATTTTTAATATGAAATATTATATTTTGTGTTGATTGCGTATATGTGTGTATATATCATCATCAGCAGTAATAGTAGCAGCAGCAGCAGCGAAAATAGTAATACAACTGAATAGTATAGAAAAGTTGATTAACTGTGTCGAGCTAGACAATTTTTCTTACCGGAATCTATCTTACATATTTATAAGGCTACCATTCGTCCATGCTTTGAATATTGTCTGGTGCTTCTGCTATATATTTAGATATTCTAGACAAAATAGAAAGAAGAATCTGCAATATTTTTAGTCCTTAGTTGTTCTGATGATCTTTCCGCTATGTTACCTTGACTTTATGAATTTAAGCGCAGTACTAGATTAGCGGCAGCGTCTCATCATTTTACAGTTAAAATAGCAAGATGTAAGTTCTATGCTAACAGCACTTCTCACTTGTGGAACTCTCATTTTCGAAAATTGAAATGCAATGTCAATCGATATTTTCTGTCTTCTTAATTCCAGTTCTTTTATTGTCGTCTCTCATTAATAGTAGTTTTTCTCATATTCTCTAACACTCAGTAACCCCTTGCATCCTAGTGGCTTTATTGCTTTTGATCTTCAAAATTTAAATGCAATGTCAATCCTTATTTTCTGTCTTCTTAATTACAGTTCTTTTATTGTCGTCTCTCATTAATAGTAGTTTTTCTCATATTCTCTAACAATCAGTAACCTCTTGCATCCCTAGTGGCTTTATTGGCCTTTTGATCTTTTTAAAATTTAAATGCAATGTCAATCCTTATTTTCTGTCTTCTTAATTACAGTTCTTTTATTGTCGTCTCTCATTAATAGTAGTTTTTCTCATATTCTCTAACACTCAGTAACCTCTTGCATCCTAGTGGCTTTATTGCCTTTGATCTTATTTATTTTAGTTCTTTTCTTGTCCTCTCTCCTTAATAATAGTTTTTCTCATAATCTCTAACATTTAGTAACCACTTGCGTTTGAGTGGCTTTTATTGCTTTGCTTGGATCGAAATGATTAAAAAATATATGATTTCTGTAGTTATTTTAAACAATACTGGCAACATTTCTGTTGTTTCACGATTCTTCTTCATCTGTGATGAGATTATCCAGATTTCACCGTGTAAGAGGAGGTGATATTACATAACAATTCAGTACTGTTTTTTTTTCTAACGAAATGTTCCTGTTTCTTAATACTTTTCTTTCGCTGTCTCAATGCACCTTCGGATTTCAGTGTCACATTTTCCGTCCTCTCTTGAAACAATTCCTAGATATTTAAATTTTCATACTTGCATGATTTTGGTGCCTCCAATACTTAGTTTACAGTTTGGGTCATTCCTTTTGCTAATAACCTTACACTGTCTTCTTACAATTGTTAATTCAAGCAAAAAATGTTATTTTATTTAGTAAATTGAATAAGAAGTTAATGCAAGTAAGTGGCAGAATAATGGCAAAGTCAGTGAACGCCAATATAACAAGATCCACACAACAACCAGGGTTAGCGTTTCCTATTTATTTTTCTTCTCTCATCAAAACTTATTTGGCCAAATGGTAGCAAACCGACATGAAACATACAAGATTGAACGAATGGCGACGATCTCGAAGTGAGTATCATGAAAACAACATTCTAACAACAAAAAAATAATACTCGAAACTGGAAAAAAAATCAGGGGAAGCCAACCAATTTTTCAACGAGTTACAACTGTGACACTATTTAGCTATGGTAATTGGCTATCTAATTAACCATAGAAATTAAAAACGGGAAATACTTAAGGCGACAAAGAGCTATATCGAAAGATAGACTGAGCGACATTAAAAAGAAGAATTTATTTTATTTACAAAAGAAAGATACTTTTCGCAAGAGACAGAAAATCCGTAAGAAAAAGCGAGACTGTGATTCTGTCAAAATTAATTAATGTCACGATAAGGGAGTGACGCGCCAATGTAAACAGAATTCAGATAGAAAAACAAAGCCGGCCGACGCATGCGGCCATGGAAAAAATTTAGCTTGGGACCACTCTGGAGAATAGCTATTAGTTATTTTTCAGAGATATCATTTAATTTTGGCTCTTGGGTCCAGTGAAGAGACCCATCTGGTATATGTACAAATCTTGACATGAAAAAGAGAGTCGAAAAGGGGGATCATTATTATTGCTTATTCAAACTGTTGACGTCAGACATGGCGTCTCAAAAATGAGTATCTGGTGATAAGAGAATTTTAAGGCATGAGAAAAATAAAAGATTTTAATTATCAGGTAAACACGACCACCCAGTTAAAAGTTGACTGAGTGTCCCCAAAATCAAGATGTGATAAGAATTATTCGGCAATCTGGGATTTGTAAATGTTTTGGTCGAAGGAAAAGAAAAAAAAAAAAAAGAAAAAAAGGATTTTGTAAACAAAATTCTTTATGATAATTCTAAAAGGGCCGGTCTAGCCACAGTGCCGAGAGATCATTGGCCAACTGGTGGCATGGGTAATAGGCGGAGGTGAATGTATGAGAAAGACGGAGAAGTTGTTAACACCCACTGAGTGGATTGGTATGAGATACCAATGTGAGAGAAGAAGAGTCTCGGAGGATAACTCTCCTCCGACCTTCCCTCACGGACGATGGAGAAACCCCCGAAATGGAAAGTGATTAATCTTCCAAAAATGGGAAGTAATTAATTTTCCTGGCCTAAGAACAAAGAGGATTCTTGTTGGGAATTGAGAATTGTCAAAGAACCCAAAGCACGTCGCCACCCACCCCCACACCGAGTTTGGGTCGGTGTCCATATAAACGAACGTATCGAAGCAGCTAGTGAGTTTCAGAGAGTTCGCAGTTCCAGACAGTTCGAGTTTGGAGTTGATTCGAGAAGTTGGAAACCAGCTTCGTAGAAGCTGACCGAAAGATTTCCACGTCCTTTTCGACTTAGTCTTCATACCAAAAGCAAGTTTTTTTTATTATTGACGAACGACTTAAGATACCATAACTCGCGTAAGAAACGCAAAAAGTGTCACGAATCCATAGAAACGGGCTGGAAGAGAAACACACTCCTGTACTCAACAGATAGATAAAGATAATTGTTATTTCTCAACATATTTGAACCTCTTGAGTTGTTTTATTATTTTTTTTTATTTACGCTTATGCGGTATCACCTTTACTCCGGATTCATCTTGCCCCACGGCCCGACGCCTGATTGATTTCATCTACCTAAGATCAAAATCACAAAGTAGGTAGGTTAGACATGAGATCAAAGTAGTTGCTTCGGTAACCAGACGTTGGAAGTGAGCTGGGAACGACAAGTTGATATCGAACCGGGAACGACCAGATCGACCGGGACACAGGCTGGTGGCAGCGACAACGAGTAAACCCCAAACGCTGGTGGAAAAAACCTTACAGCTTCGCGCCGCAACTGAGAGTTGACCACGGGCCGACGGTGCAGTGTCATATATTGACGTCGCGACCAGTGGACGTCACATATTGGCGCTGGACTGCGACCGCGACCACCGGTGCGTGTCGCACAACTTTTGTTCAAATTAAAACTTTCTACTTTTCATCATGGAATACAACACGACTACATATCCAATGGAGACATCGCGTGTACTAAATCTTTCTCCGTATAATTCGACTAATATAAAAACCTGGTTCCTGCAAATGGAGGCAATATTTAAAACAAAAAGGATAACATCCCAACGGTTACGTTATTACTACGTAATGGTAGAGCTACCTACAGAAGTGGAAAATGAAGTTACTGAAATACTTGCTAGAAATTATACCTGAGAATCAACCCTACGACATGCTAAAAGATGCTATCCTGAAGTGAACAGGAAGCCCAATTAAAGCATGATCCAGGACTTGTTCAATAATGAGTAACTTGGCGACAAAACTCTGTAGGTTACTGCACTTGACTGTGCCAAAAGCGCTCGCTTGGGGGCGCTCTTTAAGTCTATAAATAGGCAATGATATTTTCACACCCTCTTTTTGGTCTTTTCAACTCATGCTTTCAGATGTAGTCGCACGTGGGTAAAGAGTCCCCCGCCACTGGGACACGTTCTTTTTCATGTTTTTTTTTCTCCCTTGACTTTTGTATTCTCTCACACACGCATACACACACACGTATTTATCATACATAAACACATTCTTATTACTTTATTGTTTTTCCCGTTCGTTGCAATTGTTTACACATGTAATTCCTTTTGTTAATACATGCATTGTCATTTGTTTTATATTTATTGTTTTGTGTACTCATTTTTACCTGGACTCACATTGGGTCTTCAATATTGTTTACGGGATACATGTTGTAAGAGCCCTTAAATATTTACTATCCAAAGTGTTGATTACTGCAACATAATTGAGGTCGAGTGTGAGTCTATTTTCATAAGGCACGGGGCCACTTCTAAAAAGGGGGAGTGCCAGTAGAATACCACCCAACAACGTTTGCTGAAACTACAAGGAAATATACTAAATCCTGTGACTACCAACACGATACGAGATAGGAAAAAACCTTCAGCGGTCAATGAGTTTGGCATCGCTGTCCGATCACCAACAAAGCAGTCGTTTATCTGTCATCTTTGATAGGAGAGGGAAATTAAACTTTTTTTAATAGACACAGGAACTCAAATCAGTGTCATTACGCCGACGTGCAATAAACAAAGTAATATCAAAAGTATCACCCCCCAAGCTGCTAACGGTATCATAATTAATACACATGGTGAAAAATCATTTAAACTCGATTTAGGTTTACGATTTTTAAAACATACCTTACTGAACGAGAAGACACTCATAAAACAACAGGGATACGTTTTACACACAGCTCAACTGGCATTTATGCGACATTAGCCTAAGATAAATATACAGATATACTTAACGAGTATTATAAATTTGTTTTAAAACGTAACTATGACGTCACAATCCTGCCCTCAGTCACCGAGCAAGTCCGTGGTCGATCCTTACGGACAGTCTTAGAGTTGGTTGCCCTGATTCTCAATCCCACCCTGTTCACATTATATTTATTTTAGATCACAGGGCGGGCAAAGACCGAATAGTTGCTGAGCCGGTAGCTTTGACGAGATGACGTCATAAAGAACAAAGAGACAGCTGTGTGGAACAACTTTATATCAAAAGTTCATACAATGAACGTTCTACTCACTAAATTAACAATATGCAGATTTTCAGCAGCTTCCCACTTAATACTCCGTGACACTATGTTTAGCCACACCCGGTAAACCTGTTACAAAGCTGAAGTCAGATTTCTTCTACTCTATGATTTCATTAGGCCTACCATTCAGTAGTCTGAAACAAGGCCGGAGTCTAAATTCTTTCTGCAGAAGCTGCTCGAGGATTGGCAAAGCGGGTCTTTAACCAACTGGCAACGCGTCTCTCTCGCAAACAGCACCTTGAACTGTCTCGTTCCTTCTTCTCGTCTCTCGCCTCACTCGTCTGTATTTATGGACCCTTGCGCAAACCCGGCGCGAGGCATGAGATATTTGGTAAAATGACCGCCTGACCAAATTTGGGTAAATCAAGATCCCCCCACCCTCCGAAGAATGGTGGTGGCAAAATTTCGCGTGGGTATCTCTCAGTATCATTGCCCGGAAGGTACAGGCAATTCTTCCGCCTTCCTTGAAATTCTACTTGGGCCTTTATCTTTCCCTTTGTCTCCTGATCAATCCTGTTCCCAGAGGCTAGGCGTAGTATAACCCAAATTTCTAAATTCAATTATCATCCAAATTCTTCTCGTGCCTGTGTGGGGTTAGTTGCATGTGGGATTTGTCATCTGTCACTTCCCATTGTCAACACTTTGGTCAACAAGTGACAAAAAGAGACAATTCCTTTGTTTTAATAAATTTTATCATGTCTTAGGCAGACGAAAAAGAAATATAACTACAATTCCATTCTTGTTTTACTTTTGAAACATGTCGGTTTGAAAATCGAAGTCTTATCAACTGATCGAATTTTGGCTAGAGACTTGCTGTTAGCCTTCGTGGGTGGTCTTCTTATTACCCCACTTCGTTCCATGAGTGGCCCACTGACGCTTTATCCCGTTCCCTCGTCGGTACTTGAGGTCGTTAAAATATAATCTATTCTTCCGCGCAGAGTCGATTGGACACTTAAGAAAATACCATCACATAATATTAATTTGATCCAAAACAGATGTCTTCGACACTAGCCGTCGTCGGCATCTCAACCCCCGGAATGGGGAGAGAAAAGAAAACAGATATCTCAACCCCCGGAATGGGGAGAGAAAAGAAAACAGATAATCCTTTCCTTTCATTTTCCTTGTCTTGTTATCAGTAAACATTCAGTCTATCGAAAGACAGCGTTTATTTTCCAGTTTACTTTTTAAAACCCTTTTTTCCAATTAACCAGCGCCTTCTTAATAGTGTCACATAACCCTCTCGGCCACCGTACAAGTGGTGTTTCCTGGGCAAGACAACGTGACGGAGTTCAAACCTCTCCAGGCTAGTTTTGAATTCAGAGATTTTCCTTCTCCTAGACTGGTTGCCACCCAAGACTATAGGATCGAATCTGTCCTGCTGTTTACCCTTAGCTGGGGAGAGAGAGATCATACTTTTCCCAAGTGTATTATCACGAATGAATGAACTCAATCAGAATTCGGACTCTGCTCTCCAATTCCTCAGAGGCGATATCTATTTCTCCACCGTGTTCCCTAATTCTAACCCTAACCCGTCCATTATTACATTCATGTCATCAAGCATACAAACATACATAGCATCCAAATCACAGGTCAGCCGCTGCGCCCTACGCTTGATGCTGTCGGATAGTTTGCCAATAAAGGAATTTTTTTTTGACAAAATGCTGGAACAAGGATCTTCAAAATGTTCATGTTCATCTCCAGTCCATTTGGAACCCAAAGGCGATTCAAGCTGGCGATTAGGCGGTCATTTTAGGTGTTTGGACGCCGTCATAACGAGTGACCGCTATCATCTCTCATAAATAGGAAACGTTACAGAAAGACGATAAGGATCAACCATTTTTTATAAGATGGACTTTGTATGAGCTTACCATCAAATGCCAGTAGCAGACTAAGGCAGTTACAACACCGTTTCGACTGAATGAATTTACAAGGAAGCCATTTGGTCTTCGTAATTCAGCGAAGCCGTTCCAAGGATTCATCGACAAAGTCTTTCGTGGTTTAACCTTTATATACATATTTGCCAGTGCAAACAAGTCAGGGTATTTGAAACATCTTCACGAAACATTTACCAGACTAATTCAATGTAGACTGAGAGTAATAAATGTATTCTGGGTGTTAAACAACTAAATTTCTTAGGCCACACAATCTCTCAGGAAAGCGTCTCATCCAGCCAAGATAAAGTGGATACCATTGCAAAATTCCCAACACTAAAGTTAGTTCGATAGCTGAGAAAATTCGTCGCGCTTATTAACTAATACAGGAATTTCATTCCAGACTGTTGTACCATTTCAGCTCCACTTGCCACCTAATTAAAAGAAAAGAATTAGGACATTAACTTAAATTCAGAATAAATCCAGCTCACTTATTTCAATGAGAGCTATCCTCGTCAGCACCCACTCCCATCCGAGCATCGGGATCGTCGTCCCCTCTAATGTATTCCCTTGGTGGCGGAGATGACTGTGAAGGCCCGGGGTACTCCTAAAGTGTTGAAGGCTGGTAGAAATCAAAGTCAAAGAGTTTGAAAAGGCCATTCGCGTGAATTTTATTTTGGTGGACAACTCTGCACGACGGAGAAACCCACACCCTTGACCAGAAGCGCTCACCACGCGGATCAGTAATAATTTTTCAAAGAATTCATGAGATTGCTTAGGATTGAACGCATAAAGGCATCCATGTTCAATGGTATTGTCGAACGATTTAATCGACAATTAAAATCTGCACTAGTCACCAGAAACAACCAAAATGATTGGTCAGACAATTTTTCACTTGTAATGCTAACCCAGTCAAGGATGATCTGAGATGCACTCCAGCTGAAATAATTTTTAGAAGAACTGTGGCTCTTCTTGGTCATTTTTTTTTTAAAGTAACGCAAATCTCGAATTTATGACAACATTTAGTCCGGATGTAAAAGCAATTGGCACCACCAACAAGACAACTAACAGCACAGATATATATTCCAAAAGATCTTGGGAATTGTAAGTAAATTTACGTTCGCAATGATGAAGTAAAAGAAACCTTTAGATCCGCGTTATGAAGGACCTTACCCAGTATACAAGAGAGATAATAATAAATATTTTACCATTCTGTGTAGTAGGAAAAGGACAATACTTACTTAAAGCTGCATATGTCGATGCCCAGTTCTCAAGAACACAACAAAGACACTACAACAGCATCTACACAATAACAACATACAACTCCTGAGATGGTACCTGCACAGCAAAATACCAACTCTTATCAAACAGTATTTACGAGAAGTGGTCAAAAGATGTCATGGCTAGAACGTTTCAAGACATATGTACATTATAAAGATCGATTTCTCATTGACTTGCAGTAATGACATTCAATCTGGCCGTTGCGGGGGTATTGTAGGAACCAACACCGCAATAGAAACAATAGATAAATAAAATAAGCAGGAAAATATGTATCGGAAATATATTACCTACCTTAGACAAGTAGTCACATGACTAGGGTCACGTGGTATGAGTATAAAATCTTTCATTTCTACTTTTTGTTCCCTGAAGAACTGCTGCTCAACATTAAGTAATTATTCCACAACCGTCAAGAACTTACAAACACACACACACACACACACACACACACACACACACACACACACACACACACACACACACACACTGCTGCCAAAATTGCTCTTATATTTATTGTTGTTGTTATACAAAAATGTTTTATTCGTCATTTGCCTGTACAAATTGTGGTTGCCTTTGTTTTTAGTTGAGCTGGAATTAATGACCGCAACAAAATTTCATTACAGATGAAGAAGAGATTTGAGGCAACAGAAATGCGGTTTTACAGAAGGATGCTGAGAATACCATGGACTGAACATGTGAGTAATGAGGAAGTTTTAAGCAAAATTGAATTGAAAAGGATGCTTATACTTAGAGTTAGAAAGAGACAACTGAAATTTCTAGTGCACATGATAAGGAAAGAGGGCTTGAGAATTTAACACTCACAAGACATATTGAAGGCAACGGAGGGACGGAGGAAAGCAGCGAGTAACCTATAAAACGAGCTTGTGTAAATGGTTGGCAGAACAGTGGTTGGGAGGGACTATAACAAGACAAACTATAAAGAGCTATAAAAGACAGGCAATTGTGGAGAGCCATGAACGCTCACGTCTTGAAGACACGGCACATAGAAGAAGAAGAAGAAGAAGAAGAAGAAAAAGAAGAAGAATTCCTAATTTTGGTTTAGTGTGAATTGATTGCTTATATATATATATATATATATATATATATATATATATATATGCGTCTATATTTCTGAGATGAGGTATTATGTACACTTGTTTACATTATTCGACTAATGTCCTCATCTTTGTCGACATGCTTATCACAACGTTTCGGCAGATGTATGTTCCGGCCTTCTTCAGGTGGTTGGATTGTGAAACTGAACCCTTTATTTCGCTCACTGGGGTAGACTGTTCTAGTTCCACGTGCCATGTCTAATGGATGTCACTTATCTCCTGTTAATTCTCCTCTGAAAGTTCTCCACTGTCACTGTGCCATGTGTCCATGGTACAGTAGATAAAGGCGTTAGTTAGATCCAGTGACAGGACCCAAAGAGTGTGAGTTCAATACCTGGTTAAGGCAGCGGAGAACTTTCAGAGGGGAATTAACAGGATATAAGAGACATCCATTAGACATGGCACGTGGAACAGTCTACCCCAGTGAGCGAAATAAAGGGTTCAGTTCAACATTCTAACCACTTAAAGAAGGCCGGAGGGTACAACGACCGAATCGTTGTGATAAACATGGCGACAAAGATGAGGACAATAGCCCGAATAATGTAAATAGTGAATATATATATATATATGCGTGTATGTTTGTGAGCTTAATTTTCCTCAAAAATTCTTCTGGCCTTTTGAGATTTTTCAGCGTGGCAGATAACAGAAACAAAAAAGTGCAGTGGGCAGATTTAGTCTTTTGTTTCAGGCATTGAGTAAAAAAAAACAACAAAACAAAACTAAACAAGAAAAATATTTTATTGTCAATAGAAACGTTGCCACAAAGGCACCAGAAACACATTAAACTTATTTGAAGTAATTAATAAAGAGAATGAAAAACGTTTAAATTATCTTCTAAATGGATACAATATTTTTACATAGTTTATTAAACAATGTAATTACTTCTGAAAACTATATAATTACTTCTGAAAGGAATGAGCAGAAATGTCCAACATTACTGGATTACTAGATCAAAGGTTAATTTGGAGATAAAATGGAAAGATTTTAATTCTTGTCATGATGAAAAGGTAGACAAAACAGTGCCAAGTTACGTCACAGAATATATGACTGTGCACAAAGAAATTAGAAACAACTATAGGCAGGCGAAAGAGGAATGGCAAAAACGAGAAATGTGTATAAATCGAAAGAATGAGTATCACAGATAAAGCATGTTGGTTTCAATTTGTAAGAATGATTGCAAAACACTTTCTCTTCCCAATTTTGTAAGCAAAAGCACACAAATGCATGCTGGGATTTCTTCCTAGGCAATAAAATAGGCCAGTTCTCGGTGTCATCTGACTCAGTCCCGGTCTGTCTTGTCTTGAAGTCAGAACGTTATGTTCGCTTTTCCGAACTTGCCTTATTAATGTTGATTTACCTTTGCATGTATTTTTTGTTTGCTTCAGGATATTTTTTATCCTGTTCTTTTCTATTTTTGTTACTGCTTATCACGAACTTTATCACTTCTGGCCACTCACCCTACATATATCCAAAACATATATAAAAAATATTAAACGAAATGTAAAATTTCAGTATTCCGTCTCCTTTGCGCGAATGTGTAGTCACATCAACGTAAACACCACATTAATCTGATGAAATCTTAAAGGATGAAAAGTATCATATGTAAAAATTTTCCACTTTGGTATAGTTTTCCAATTCTTAGTTTGCGAACTTTTTGACTTATTACTATTGCTTTGCCTTCTTACTGTTAATTTGCCTTTCATTCTTTGCTTGCTTTATATTATTTTTACCCTGTTCTTTTTCTTGTTATTGCGTATTGCAAACTTTATTAATTCTGTTTGTTAGACAATTCTGTTACTTATTTTGCATTTAGGCATGGCTATTGACACCACAAAGCAGATTATAATGAAAATAAGAGAACTAAAGACATGCTCATTAGCAGGATGCATAAAATTCAGAGACAGGCACTGATATTCGATAAAGAAGAAATACTTCAGAGATGGAACGAATACATCAGTGAACTTTTCCATGACGAAAAGGAACAACCGACAATACACTGAAATAACGAAAGAGCAGAAATATTGAGATATGATTGGTATCAGTACTGGCCACAAATGGAACAGAAAAAAAGCAGCAGGGCCAGACGGAATTATAATAGAGATGCTAGTTAGACGATTTCGGCATTGACATGATTACAGACATAATACATGGAATATACAACAAAGACGGTATACATGAAGAACGAAGTAGATCAATCTTCATAGCACTAAGAAGCCAGGCGTAAACGAATGTGAACTCTTTTGGACAATCAACCTAATGAGCCGTGTAACAAACTTATCATCTGAATCTTGAGAAATAGTTCTTGTGTTGATATCAACGTTAAGCCTTCGAAATGGTTCTTCAAACCCTGAAACTAGTGATAATCGTAGGCAGCAAGATCTAGAAATATGGAAGATGAAAAAACTTCCCCTAAACGGGCTCCTGTAAGATATCTTTAGTCAGTTGTGCAGTGGGAGGACGGGAATTATTATGAGGGAAGATTATTCCCTTTCTGTTGACTAAGGATAGGCATTTTCTGCCCCAAACTGCTTTCAAGCGACGAAGTTGGTGTCAGTAGAGATCAGTGTTGATTTTTTGGTTATTGTCTTACAATTCATAATGGATGATTCTTCGAAATATCCTATACTTAACATAATCTTTGGATTAAGTTTTCCGTTCGGTTCCTGAACAAGTCTGTTTCTTCGAGTGAACCACTGACGGCAACATTTCACAATATGGTAAAAGATACATTTCTCATCACCAATAACAAGCCAGTCCAAAAAGAGCACATGAAGCTGTCATTTAAGTAATGACTCTCAACAATCGACATTTTTCAACCACTGAAACCTTTCTAATAATTTTCAATTCGCGTAGGACTATCGCCTGACTAACATTCAATTTCTCAGATCCTTAGCTGTAGTTGCAGGATTTACAAGTCCCTGTCACATCGCTTGTGGCAAGATGATCGAATTTCAAATCTAAATTGTTTATCCATTTAAAATACTACAATTATTAGTAAATTAATTCAGTTTAAATAGAAAATGGATCATAAAAATGACATCAATCGACTTTTCTCGTTAGCCAAACAGGAAGTAAAATTAAACCCAACGATACAGGCCTCCATTTCAATTTAATCTGAGCTTTGGCCCAATAGTTTACCTTCAAACTGGGGCCAAAACACTATGAAAGTATAATAATACATTTTTATAGTAAAAATACCAGCAATACATTTTTTTTGTAAAAGAATTTATTAATTTTTCCACGAAAATAAAATTTCGTCATTACATGACCCATCAGTCAGTTATGTGCCATGTGTGATACATTTCGATACATGACTGACGAGGCAGATTTTTTTCCATTTCTTTATGTAGTAGATCAGTTGCAATTCAAGGTTATAGAACCCGGTCTCTCCTGCTATTTATCCATAGCTGGGGGGGGGGAGAAAAAGAGGATTCATACCTTTCACAAGCGTATTAGCATGTAAGCGAATGTAATGGATTCGAGTGTAATTCGAACTCCGCTCTAAACGCTTCCTCAACCCGAGCAGCTATCCATTACTCCAGCGTGCCTCCCGTAAGGAGCTGATGTATCGCTAAACATGTAACGAGCATGCGCGGAAACGTCCTCGAACTGCGTGTGTGTGTTGTCGCCGGACACACCTTGGAGTACCATAATGGACTCGACCGAGTACTATAAGAAGAAGATGCGCGAGTCGTTTGGCGTCTTTTCTTGGGCGACAACAGCCGTGGCGGTCAGTCGTCCGTCGGCAGCAGTTGTGGGTGCCGTTTTGCTCGTTTGCTGTCGTAAAGTTTGGTTCGCAAGAAGGCGTTCATTGTTGGTTCGCAAGAAGTTTTTTTTTTGTTTTTTGCCGTTTTCTCGCACAAGCTATTTCGGCATTATGGCCTTCGACCCGAAGCTGATACCACTGTTCGACGGAAGCGATTCTGGACAGTCGGTAGTGGAATGGTTGGAGAAGGCGGAACTAATGTCAGTTGAGCGGTGTGAAGCGAATTGAGTGTGTTATTCCGATGCGTTTGGCAGGTGGCGCATATGCTGTGTACCAGCAATTGAGTGAGGAGAAGCGCGCAGACTTCAATTACGTTAAGAAAGCGTTATACACAGCTTTCGCCTTAGATCCCTTCTCCGCGTGGAGGCAGTTTGCAGCACGTCGCCTTCATCCAGGAGAGACGGTCGACGTCTTTTTGGCAGAACTGCGCAGACTCGCGATCCTGTTTGGTGGCGTATCGGAAAAGTGTTTGCAGAGGAGCTTTTAAGAGCGTCATCCCAAATGGAAGACCTGGATTTGTCGCATGTGTTGGCACGAGCTCGCGCTATTTTGAAGAAATGCACTGGTCATACGGAGCAGGCCGCAGTGGCTGCACAGTTGAAGGAAATAGATGTGCACACGAGGTGCTATAAATGCGATGGAATCATAGGGCGAGCGATTGTCTCCTGGGTCGTGAACCATCCAAACATGCTGGTACCAAGCATCGACGGACCATCACTTGCTATCGATGTCATCGGCAAGGGCACATTGCTCAGTGTTGTCTGGGAAACGGGCAAGGGGTCGAGAATTCAGGGCCAATCTCCTCCCCAAAACTGTAAATGGCGCATTGCCCGTGGTGACAGTTCGCATCAATGGAATACCACGTACAGCTCTGGTGGATACAGGATGCGCACAGTCACTAGTCCGCAAGTCATGCTGTCGTGGATGGACAAGAAAATCAACACGCGTGCTTACAGTAGACGGAGGCGCACTTGACTGCTGTGGAATTGGAGTGGTACAAGTTAGTGTTGGTGCAAAACCGCCCATCGCTATGGAAGCCCTGGTCGTGGACGGAGACTTGCTTGGATTTGACTTCCTGCTCGAAACAGTTGGGAGGAATATCTGTAACTGGCACCGGTCAGGTGAAGTTTCCGCAGTGTGTCGAACCAGTCGTTGCTGCTATCACCATTACCCAGCCCGACTTTAAAGTAGAATTCGATGAGACCACTCGAAGATGGACCGCATCTTGGAAATGGGCTGGCAACCAACCTCCGGGTACGTTAAGAAATAGACTGGCAGAATATCCACCTCCTGCACAAATTCGGGAGGAGTATGATCGGGAACTCCAGATTTGGATAGATAACGGCTGGCTGCTTCCTTACCCAGAGGAGGATCTTGGACCCCCAAAGGGTTTAATCTCCCTCATGGCCATTCTGCAGGAAAACAAACAGAAGGTTCGGCCCGTTATGGACTATCGGGAACTCAATGAATACGTTGATGCGTACGCGGCCAACGCAGATGTTTGTTCGCAAAAATTACGGGAATGGCGTCAGCAAGGACGAAGTGCTGCAGTGCTGGACCTACGCCGGGCCTATCTGCAGTCTCTTTGGCCATTCCAAACAATGGAGATTAAGGGACAAAGGTATTGTCTAACCCGATTAGGATTTGGGCTCAATGTTGCCCCTTTAATCATGCGGGCCATTGTTAATACCGTCTTGAGCCAGGACGAGATCGTCAACGCAGCTTCCTCCTCTTATATTGACGACGTTTTTGTTAATGAGAACAGGAACATTTGCAGCAGTTTGGTCTGTCAAGTAAGACCCCGGAGAGGCTAAGAATTGGCACACGCGTGTTGGGATTGCATGTCCATGAGGAGCAAGGAAAACTGCGATGGCGTCGTGGATGTGAACTTCCGGTAGTCTCCGATAAACTTACCCGCCGAATTGTCTTCTCGCTGTGCGGGAAGTTGACTGGTCATTTTCCTGTATGCGGTTGGTTACGTGTTGCCACGGCATTTGTGAAGCGGAGGGCAAACACCGTTACCACTGGATGGGATGATGAAGTGCAGGACCCTTTTCTAGCCCAGATGAACGACATTTTTTAAGAGACTACCACAGGACGATCCAGTGAAAGGTGACTGGTGCATCAGTGAGCAAAATGTAACCGTGTGGGTAGATGCAATCTCCTTAGCCACCGGTGTGGTTGTGGAGAGCAATGGCGCCGTGGCAGAAGACGCAAGCTGGCTCCGACCGGTACACGAAGACAAGCACATCAACTTAGCTGAGATCGATGCTGTGTTGCGAGGTGTCAACCTTGCATTACAATGGAAGGCCAAAGCCATTCATTTACGGACAGACTCAGCATGTGTGCATCGCTGGGTAGCTGACACTCTGTCCGGACGGACGAGAGTGCGCACCAAGGCAGACTCCGAGATGCTAATTAGACGTCGGCTAGCCACACTCCAAGAGTTGGCCTTAGAATACGAGCTGGACATTGATGTAGAGCTTGTCAAGTCGTGCAACAATCGATCCGACCAACTTACTAGAGTACCGCAGCGATGGTTAAATGAAATGCGCAAAATGACGGAACTCAGAGAACCTATGTGCGCTGTGGCTGAAGAGCGAGAGGTTGCTCAAGTACGAGCCATTCATCAATCCAGCGGATATCCTGGTGTGAAGAGAACACTCTATTTTGTGAAGTTGATCAACCCAAGAGTAACAAAATCTGAGGTGCGAGCGGTGGTTAGGGGATGCAAGGAATGCCAGTCAATCGACCCGGCCCCAGTGCGTTGGAAATCGGGCAGGCTTGATGTCGCGAAAAATTGGCACAGGGTTGCGATGGATGTAACCCATTTCGGACATCAACTATACCTGACGCTGATAGATTGCGGCCCCAGTCTTTTTGCCATTTGGAAGCTCTTGCACCGCCAAGACTCTGCTAGCATCATCAAGGAGTTGGTAGTGTTTTTTTGTGAATGAGGGCCGCCGGTTGAGCTGCTTACGGATAATGGCGCAGCGTTTTGTGGAGAGAAGTTTGCCGCATTTGCAAAGATGTGGAATGTCCAAATACGATTTCGCTGTGCCCACGTACCATCTGGGAATGGGATAGTTGAGAGATCCCATCGTACAATAAAGCGCATCGCAGCGAGAACACTGTGTTCAGTTTTGGAAGCTGTATATTGGCACAATGTTACCCTAATGGACAATAAAACAGCTTCAACTGCACCGGCGAATGCAACCTACATTTACAGGGTCCGCATTAAGGGTATCGACGCAGCTTTGGTGTGTGACAACACGATTGCCAATCCTTATACGTTAGGAGAGACTGTCTAGATGAAAAATCCGCATGGAAGGTGTACGACACAGTTCAGCAAGGGTACGGTGACACAAATTAATAGCCCACACTCCTATTGATGGAATACCGCGCCACATAAAAGATGTGCGACCAGCGTGCGGGAAGGATTATTCTGTCAGCACCCACGTTAGTTCTGATGATGATGAAGCCCCAATGGTTTATATAAAATCACAGGAAGAGCCCACCTCAGAGTAGCGCGTTTGATGAACCTATGCGGGATGAGCTCGGCGAGACGTCTGAAGAGAGCATCACTGAGGAAGCGCTTGAGACCATACCATTGAGACGGAGCACCAGGAAGAAACGGCCTGCCCCACATTGCCATTTGTGTGATCTAGAGATCAGGGAGGAGTGTAACGAGCATGCGCGGAAACGTCCTCGAACTGCGTGTGTGTGTTGTTGCCGGACACACCTTGGAGTACCATAATGGACTCGACCGCGGACTATAAGAAGATGCGCGAGTCGTTTGGCGTCTTTTCTTGGGCGACAACAGCTCGTTTGCTGTCGTAAAGTTTGGTTCGCAAGAAGGCGTTCGTCTTTTGTGTCACAAGAAGTTTTTTTGTTTTTCCCGTTTTCTCGCACAAAACATACCAACAAACCAACAGTTTCGATCGTGTCACGTGCATGTATATCCGGGTAATCTGGTAATTTTGAATTAGGTTTTATTTTTTAGTACATCTCAGTTATTACTCGCTCCGTTTCCAATGAGAATAGGTTCAAGAGATCCGTATTTCACAAGCGAATCTTCATTGAACAATACTTTACCGTCAAGTACAGGACATTGAACTCAAAATTATCGTCAAAATTCACGTATGAACAAACAAGGCTACTAACCGATGGGACAATTACCTGTGGGTTAATTGAAGCCTTTAACCTAATCTACCTGCTGATGAGTACTGCTTGATTACACTTAGTGAAGCTTCTTTTTTACTACAGCTATATAGAGACCCTTGGCCTCTATCTCTTTTTCCTTCAGGCCCGTGCACCGACACTTTGAGGTAAATTTCTTTTTCCTTCAGGATTTCAGCTATCAACCTCGAAATGTAGGCGCTAACAAGGGATAGCGTGGAAACACGCTAAGCACAACACACACACACACACACACACACACACACACACACACACACAGAATATTCACACACACTTCGTCCTTTGTACTGTTTCCATGTATTGTAACTTGTTATTAATATATATTTGTATATACATAT
Organism: Acanthosepion pharaonis; assembly: GCA_903632075.3. Taxonomy (NCBI): domain Eukaryota; kingdom Metazoa; phylum Mollusca; class Cephalopoda; order Sepiida; family Sepiidae; genus Acanthosepion; species Acanthosepion pharaonis. The sequence goes on along the minus strand of CAHIKZ030001970.1, from coordinate 128,179 downwards.
ATTATCGGTCTGGTGTTTTGTTTGCTTTCTTTATTAAAAGGACTTAATCAAAAGTCCAACCTTTTTATGTAGTTGGGCCCGGCGGGCAGGAGTATCTGAACCTTACTTTATGTCTTCTACGTCTGACTTCTATCAACAACATAACAGCCACGCCATGAACCCTCAACAACAGCTAACCGCCACGGCCCTAGGAAGCTACAGTCTCTACCCTTGGATGATTTTATTACTCATCTCAGAATAAGGGATATATTGTTTCAATGACTTATTTCAAACTTACACACACAGCATTTATTTAATGTATTTAATGTATTTAATTAAATCTACGGGGGGGTGTAGACTGTTACGGAGGTAGACTGTTCAACTGCTTATTTGCTTATTTTTAATTAGTATTGTTCGGTTATTGCCCGACAGTTTCGCTGAATGCAAGTACACACTGTCTAACCCAGGGATTGAACTCATACACACTATATCACCAAATTCACAAAGGCCATTGTCACGTAGAACAAACTTAGAACCTTAAATTTTAGTCGATTTGTTTTTTACGACTTACAAACTTAAAGTTCATTTATATAATACGAGGTAAATAATTTGTTCACTTAAATAATTTCACTTCCTTCCATCCGTAGAAAGAATTACCCTCCCGTAAGTTATCTAAACGTCATGAATGTGCCTTTCGTCAAGCGACGCGAAAGGTTATGACCTGCTTTGTTTTATTTTCAAATTACATTTTTTCGGCGCAGAAGCTAAGTTAAGCTTGGTTCAAAATATTTTAAATAAACAGTATAATATCTGTTTTTATTAAAATCAGTTTTGAAAAAATGATAATTGATTTTTAAAAGAATATCAAAGTAAGATTTTAATCTTTTTTATCAAATCGAAAAAATGTTTATCTGTCTTTTTTTTTTTTTTTTTTTACCAAAAAAAAAAACAATATTTTTAACGAAAATTTCAGACGTGCTAGGAACGGTTAAAAAATGTAAAAAAAAAATTCTCCAAAAATACTTTGATCTTTCCTCTTTTAATAATAATATGAACATTAGACGATAAAATTTTGTTTTCGTCAAGTTTGGCGTCTTTTTCATCATGCTATGCTCTTTTGTTTACATTTTCGTGGGTGAGTTGTCCCCTTTCATTCTCACGATGTGTCTTAATCGTGTTTTCAAATTGATTTTCTTAAAAAAACAACTGTGTTTTTCCCATTTTTTCGGCGCCGTTAGAACCACCAAAAAGTAATTTTATGTAGTCCTGTGAAGTTTTGTTGAAATCGGCTAAAAATGTACGAAATTCGATCCAACATATAAACGTTACAGACACACACACAACCTGCGTTTTATAATAAGTAAGATTTAAGTAACTGAATAAATGAATATTAACCTTATATTTAAGCTATAGAATAGTTTTAGATTGTAAGAATATTTAGGAGATACCATCGCTTTAAACAACTAGGCTAGTGTCCCATGGGAGAATTCTCTGTAGGGAAAACATTTAAATTTAAACATAACTTCCTGTTGGCGAGTGTTGCTGTTGGAAAGAACACATAATTACTGAAGTTTCTTTTTTGTTACAGGTGTTACTTTGTGTGTATTTCAAAATTAGATATCGTTTTGTGTGTGTGTTTAAAGATGTACATTAGCAATGATTTCCAATTCCGTGTCGTTATCCTTTTGCTTGAGTCGAACATCCAAGAGTACAGCACCTGGTATTCCCAAAAGAGGTTACCCATCGAAGTACAAAACCTCAGGATCGGCGTTTGCTTAACTTCTAATGATCGTACGAGAATTTGTCTTTCAGCGTGATATGGCCCTAATCCCATTTTTTTTTAATCGAGAGGAATACAATGGAACTCAAAAAGAATTGAGAAAAATAATTTGTATTCTAGACAATCTCTGTGCCTGCAACCATGTCAATTAAATTTAATGTTCCACCTAATTTCTTGCAACAGCTGTGAATTTTATTTTATTTTCGATTTGCTTCATTATTTGAAATAACAATATTACACAATTGCGTACAACGTCACTGATAGTTTCTGTATTTTGGGAACATGTTTTTCATTTTTTTAAACAACTGCAAAAAAAAAAAATGTTTATTTTAATCCTGAACATTCAAGATGTGGTCGATTTTGACTCTCTAGAACCTCTTATGTTTTCTAGATCTTAACAATATTTTTGTGTTTTTCATATATCTCTTTCATTCAAATCATAAATATCGCATTACTTGTTCCATTGTCTTTAGTGAAATTATATTGTTCTTGTCCTATTTTCAGTCTAATTCTATTAACGTTTTTTTACTCATCATTGAATTGAAATAATAAATGTCACACATCAATTCTTTGATTCTAATGAATATCCCATTTGTTTTAATCAAATTTAAAATGCTGCTCTGGTAATTTGTTATGCCAAAAATTCGTACTTCTGAAGAAAGTCAATCTTTTATCCTATTTAGAACGGTTTCATTTTTTATTAGATATTTAAAATTATACAAGGTCTAAGACAGTTTTGGAGAGAGCGGGCCAGATAGTTATGGAGTGTCTCAGGAGAGACATGATATCAAATGTACTATAATTAATTGTCTCGACTTTAGACCACACCGTCTAGAAGGCTGCCTTGGTCTGGACGTTTAAAGAAAAACAAAGTTAATATTTAAAACAAGTTTCCTTTTTTACAGCAAATGAATAACAGCATAACAACGAACAGAATTAAAAAATGCAAATTATTTAAATTACGGTTAATTTGACAGGCCGGACAAAGATCCTTCCTGCTTTAATGGATGTGGCCTCAGAGGTGAGGAGGACTTGTATGGTTGGCGCTAGAGAAGGAAATAAGTGAAGATTATGAGGATAAGGAAAATAGATAACGGTTGACCCAAGTGGTTATTATTGTAGTGATTGGGAAAACATCTCCTTCGGGAGTCGGTTCTATATAAAGTATATATATTCTCACACAGAAGCTCCTTCCCATTTGAGATACAAACGGAATGCAAAACAATAATTCTTCCCTGTGTAGTGGGAGGGGGCATACAGTTCCTAAACTTTAAAGTCTGAAAACATGAACTATGGAATGCAGCTCTTTTGAACATTTACCATGGAAATAGCGATAGGCTTGTGATGTTTCGTCTTTGGGAAAGGGGCTGTAGGATTGAAAATAGCTCATCACCTACAAAGCCTGATTCAACAACAAGTAGAGTAATGGATAACGGCTCGGATTTTTTTTGAATCGAGAGCCGAGTTCGAATTCCAGTCTCATTTATTACATTCACTTACGTGAAATACCCTTTGGAGAGGGATAAATCCATTTATATTCCTCCCAGCTATGTATAAATAGGAGTACATAGATTGGGTCCTATAGCCTTGGGAAAAAACCGATCTAAAGAAACGACTCTGAATTAAGATCAGCCTTGAAAAAATTTGGCTCCACCAGGCTATCTTTCCCAAAACACGCCCACTGAGAATACAACTGCAGGATATAGTGGTTCCTTTAGATCCTAATTACAGGACCCGTGATCAAAACCACGTAAACGCATTTAAATTCATTTTTTTTAGGACATTATTCGGACTATTGTCCTCATCTTTGTCGCCATATTCATCAATGAAATTTCGGCCGTTGTACGCTCCGGCCTTCTTCAGGTGGTTGGAAATCAGAACTGAACCCTTTATTTTGATCACTGGGGTAGACTGTTTTAGCTCCACGTTGCCATGTTTAATGGATGTCAGTTATCTTCTGTTAATTCCCTCTTTGGTTCTCCACTTTTTAACCAAATATTGAACTCACACTCTTTGGGTCCTGTCATGAAAAAAAAATAACGCCTTTTATCCACTGTGCCAACAATTGAAGTCGCAATGGTACAGCGTTAGTATTTGAATGAATAAATAAGTATCAAACATTTTTTCAAATAATTCTTTTCACTATTCTTCGATTATATTATTTTAAATACTTTATTTTAAATATTCATTTTTTTCAAAAATATTTTTAATTTTTTAATTTAAAATTTTTTGAAAATTTTCCTTTATTTGAATAAATGAATATTAACCTTTTTTGATATATATATATATATATATATATATATATATATATATAAATTAATTGATTTAAAATATGGTTTTTCGCTACACAGTTCCAACCATGTTTCAAAAATAGAAGCTAAAAACCCAGAATTTAATTTTGCAATTAAATTAAAAGCATTAGTTCCATTTCATCTTCAAGCGAAATTTTGAGTAACTTTTAAAAATTTGCCGGGTTTTAAAGACACAGCTAAAATCACGTTTCCATGGTTACAGAATATTCTAAGGGTGTCTAGATTTTCCTTATGTCGGTATCATTGTATCAGTTATTATCTACAATTTGGTAAAACAAAAGGATGTATTTTTTACAATGAAACCTGACATTGTTCTTTTTTTTATATATATATATATATATATATATATATATATATATATATATATATATATATTTATTTGTAAACAATTTCTTTGTTTAATTAAAAATTTATGGTTTTATTTCCTAACATTTAAATGTATACCCCTTAAAAATTTTTACTAAATTTTGCCGTGGATATTTTCATTTGCCCTCGGTTGTGCCGTTGCTTAAAAAGGTTGAGAAACACTGCTCCAGGTCAATTATGACTAGTGAGTTCGATGTTCACTTGGTGACCCATACTTTCGGCCTTGTGCCATATCAAAACTATGCTTAAAAAAATCACTATGACATGAAAAGGTGTTTTTGAACAAGAACCATGCCAAAAAAGGTTTCAGTTTGCTTTGACTTTTAAGTATGATCATGGCGCGCACACGCACAAACGTGTTACAATATTCGTATTGATTAAAAATTCTATTTTATTAAAAATATATTAGCAAATTTACAGAAAATATACAGAAAAAATTAACTGCAAAATATTGAAAGGTTTCCCAAAATAATTATTAACAACTATAAATTTAATAGACGTGATGAAAGATACAGCAAATAAAATCAATAACAGTAGAGTAACAGAAAGGGGGGGCAGAAAGAAGGCAGACGGCGCGTTGGCCCCAGGGCATCCATATCAAGATGGCATCCAATCAAAGAGCGAAATAAAATTTAGTTTATATTTTTAATTTGAATAAAGTGTTTTTTTCATGTTTCATCTGTTTTACATAATTAAAATTTCTTCGTTTCTCATCTCAGTACTAAACTCTATATCCCCCCACTTGAGTTTTTTTTGACATACAATCAAAGAAATTGAAAACCCCAAAATACCCTCAAATATCACCAAACCTTTACACGTCATTGATCAATAGACATATTCAAAATTAAAGGTGTCGGAGTTAACTCCTCCTTCACTCCGTTAACCCTTTCACCAGGGGTCTCTCTTCCCTGGCTATAAATAGCCGCTGACCCTTGGCCTCTATCTCTTTTTCCTTCAGGCCTGTGCACCAACACCTTGAGGTAAATTTCTCTTTTTCCTTCAGGATTTCAGCTATCAACCTCGAAATGTAGGCGCTAACAAGGGATAGCGCGGAAACACGCTAAGCACAATACACACACACGCACACACATACAGAATATTCACACACGGACGCACATACAGAATATTCACACACACTTCGTCCTTTGTACTGTTTCCATGTATTGTAACTTGTTATTAATATATATTTGTATATACATATATTATCGGTCTGGTGTTTTGTTTGCTTTTCTTTGCCTTCTTCTTTGGACTTAATCAAAGTCCAACCTTTTCATGTAGTTGGGCCCGGCGGGCAGGAGTATCTGAACCTTACTTGCGTCTTCTACGTCTGACTTCTATCAACAACATAACAGCCACGCCATGAACCCTCAACAAGTGGTAACCGCCACGGCCCCTCCACAAAGGTATCACTAAAAATACAATCATTGTAAATATTTTATTTTATTTCAATATGATAAATTTTTTCAACACTAAAATACGTTTTTTTATTACATTTAAGATTTCAAGAAAAATATTGAATCTTTTCTGTTAATTCACCAGAAATAATGCCAAGTTACTATCGCAAATATTAATTCATCCCAAGAAATTATAAATTTTAAATCAAACTTTGTGTTTTTAAATTTTCTGCATTCTTTGGAAGTAATCAATTTTAAATCAAAATTTGTTTAGCGCAAAACTCCAACCCTAAGAATGAAAAATTACCAAAAATCAGGGGGTTATTCACATTTCGTAAGTGCGGATGATATTCGAGGTACTTACAGGGATTTTTTTACAATTTAAAAAAAATGTTTTGGGCTTGTTTATCGGAGTGAATGCGAGCATGACTCCACACTTAGAAATAACTCACCCGAGTCGCCCACATTTGGGGTGATCTCACAAGACAAGCCAACCGGAGAAGGGCCTCGCTCGGGGAGAATTTGGTGTGAATTTTAGTAAATATAAATTCTTTTTATTTTGGGGTGAATTTGGGGTGAATTAAAAGAAAAGATGCAATATATTTGATTTCTGATTTTTAATGAATATACTTATATTTTAATGAATATATTTTAATGAATAGACTTATATTTTATTCTTTTAAAATATGTTATAATGGTTTTCTAGCATTTCTTTTCAAATGCTTAGAGAGAAAATATATAAAAATGGCGAACAAGAATTTGTAAAATTAAATGAAAATTGATTATCAAAATTCAGTTCAGCTGAAAGCTACAAGGGAGGCAACTTCAACGATATTTTAATTTTTACTCGAAGATAAATAAATAACACTTGGTAAGACGATTTTTGTCCTGTTATTTCCTATTTTCTTCGCCTAGAAAGTAAGAAATATGGCTAATATTTCCTTCAAACTTTGCTTTTGCGAACAGGATATTGATATTTCTGAAATTTATTAATTTCAATTGGAAAAAACTGGCGAATGTAAACATTTTTGTTCACACAAAGTAGTTAGAAAACGACTCAAAAGTAGCATTTATTTATTGTAGGATTGCACAAGAAAGACCTCAAGAAATTTAGAAGTGAGTAGTTTTTCGCGATTTACGCTGATACTATAAATTACTTTCACATATCAGCGCCCAAATATAATCTTCCATCATCTTTTTCCTTGGTAACGGTGTTCAAAGTCAAATATATCCTGATGGAAGCGCTTAGCTTACACCTCTGAGCAAATCTCCATGTTCTCTTTGAATTTATCAAGATGGGCGTCAAGGAAATGGACTTTAAGGGACATACTGCAGACCACTTTGCCGTAGTTATTCACCAGGGTCTCAACATGCCCAACATATTTTTCGGCCTGGTGATTCCCCAAGAAGTCGCGAACCACTGCGACAAAGCTGTTCCATGCAGTTTTCTCCATTCGAGCGAGCTTCTTGGGGAATTCCTTGTACTCTATGATCTTCTTTATTTGTTTTACGACGAAGAAACTGAATTTGACTTTTGGCGTAGACAGCTTAGAGAAGAAGTCTTGTATTTAAAGACCGTATACTCCTTATCTAGAGCTGCGACAAATTGTTTCATTTTGCCCAATTTTAAGTGCAATGGCGGAAACAATAATTTCCGCTAGTCGAACAGCGTCTCCTATTTAACGTTGTTTCTCCCCACTATGAACTCGTTCCGCTGTGGCCAGACCCGCATGTGGTAGTGTACCGCGATGTCCCTGTTATCCCAAAGCAAAGATAACACGGAAAATTGTTAAAGCCGTCATCAGGAAGGCCACTATTTTGAAGTCTCCAATAACGTCCCAGGCTTACTCTTCATATGTCATGGCACCTAGCAAGATCTTGATACTGTTGTATTCCTCTCCGAACTGCACCGAGTGAGCCAAGAGGTGAGATGTTCCTGTTATGAAGCAGCACGGCTTTGAGACTCTTTGAGGAGATGCTGGTAAAGAGACGCCACTCACTGGTGTTTCAAGCGATTCCAATTACCTCGAACAGGCCGGTCACATTGTGGCTGAAGCAAAATCCATCTTGAAGGGGGAAAAAGCTTGAAAAACACTAGTGACGCTTTCTCGGATCTGCTGCTTGCACACTTTCACCGAACAAATCCCACTGCTTGTGTCTCGACGCTAGAAGCTCGGCATTGGACTTTGTGAAACCAATATCTCTGATCAAGTCGTTGAGGTTTTTTTAGTTGGAGTAGTATCGGTTTCTCTCCTTAGTTGCGCCTCTGTGATCTGGATCAATGATTCATCCTCTTCTGAATTTCTGTTCTCTTCTAAAGAAGGCCGTTCTCTCTTTGGAGGAGTGGGTACTGAGAGTTCAGGGCAGTGTGACACTGGGGCGATCAATGACAGAGGGTCTGAATATATAATAACAGGAGCATTCTTGCCGTCTCGATGTTTGGAAGAGTTTACCATGCAGAAGAAGCAATTGGTGGAGCGGTTAGTTGGTTCCCTCCAAATTAGTGAGATTGCGAATTTCATGGCTTTATTTCCCTTCTGTACTATCCTGCAAATGAGCAAAATAAAAATATGAGTATAAATATACAAATATATTTCACCCAGAGTTATTGGAAAATTCTAAAAATTTTGTCTTTTGAAATTTCTAAAATAACTGCGCTGGATATGTAAAATTCTGACTTTGCAACACAATTAATGTCGTAATGCCACAAAAAAAAAAAAATGCTATCTTGAATACTGAACATCCCTAATATTCTGTATTTTTATGCATCTTGCTAGTAATCCTTTATAGAAAGCATCCATGATTCTGTGGACAATAATGCGTGATTGTTGAAACATATTTAATATATATTTTTAATTAATATATATTTTTCAATAACACTGGTTTAAAAAAAAATAAAGTAAAAAAATTAAAAAAAATTCCCAAACTTTACACTTAATAATTCCACTCTCCAAACAAGCAAAACTTCTGACATTTCTACAAATATTTTCATGGCAACTGCTCTGATGAGCATTTCTTCTCTGGTGCCCCGATTATATGAATTTAAGTGTGCTACTAGATTGGCAACTAGGTCCCACTGAAATAGCTAGATGCAACCACCACTTCTATTCCAACAGTTTCTTTTCTCGTACTTCCCACCTGTGGAACTCCTTTCTGATTTCTTGCTTCCTTGGTAATTACAATCTTCAAAGATTCAAATGCATCATCAGTCGTCACCTGTCTTCTTGAACCCTGTTCCTTTTTCGTCCTTTCCTCAATCCACCCCATCCTCAGTCTTCTCATTCTCTTTCACTGTCACCCCCTCTACACCCCTGCGTTCTCGTGGCATCACCACCTGGCTTGGGGTGAAATGATTATAAAAGAAGTATGTTACGCCTACGTAAATTTTCAAATTTCGAATCTGTAGCCGATTTATGACTATTTTAGAAGTCGGGTTTGTCTAAGGAACAGAAAGTTATGACTAATGACCGTATACTGTTTCTGGAATACCTAATTCGACAAAGACATTAGGGAAAAACAGAAGAAAAAACCAAAACAATGAAGCAGAAAAAAAAAAAGAAAACAGAAAAAAAAAGCAGGTTCTACAAATTTAAAGAGATATACGTTTATTTTTCTATAGTTGTTTGTAAAATTCTGTCACAAAATTAGAGGTATTAACCCCGATTTCGAGCTTTTGGGAATTCTTTGAATTTCAGTTTAAAAACTGAACTATCGTCTATATGTTACCCAGCGACTCTCGTGAATTTGTCGTTCTTCTCAATTCTTCAACTGTTGAATGAATGGAAGTAAGTGAATATTTTGTTGAAAATTATAATTGTATTTATAAGCCTAACAGAGTTGTAATTAAGAACATGTTATCTTGCGTAAGTGTTAGACGCACAAAAAATATGAAAGCTTTTTTTTTTGTAAATTAAGTATTCTGTGCTATTATTATTATTATTGTTTATGTCATTTAATAAATGTAAACTTCTTACTAATTTCTCGCTGGAATAAGAGTTTTCGGTTTTTTCATTTGCGCCTTTCATAATACTCTATCCTATATATTATGAAAGGCGCTAATGAAAAAACAAAACTCTTATTCCAGTGTGAAATCTAAAAGAAATTTACATTTATTAAATATCTATTAGAGATAAGACGTTATCTCTTTCCCTCTTCTCCCAATAAAATCCTTTTAATAGATAAAATGCTATTAGTATCCAGTATATATTGGATTGGAAATCAATTTCCTAGCGTTTTTAAGTTCAAAGTTCAAAGTTCAAAAACGATATTAAGATATTTGTACATATGTCGCCCTACACCCTCCCCGGTCGTCCAAGACGTACAATACCGCGGCTCATCGATGAAGTCATCGCTTGGATCCCAGTCGTGCCTTATCTCACGTTGTGATTTGGTTTGATCATAAGGCGGCCAAGATCGAATCTTCGTATTGGACTGATCCAAGCAGGGCGAAAACGCAGAGTAAGAAAATAACACTCGAATAAAATAAAAAAAAATTAAATACTATTTTTATATCAAGTTCTTCGTACAGTAATTGGTTAATGGTGATGGTTACAGGCATTACTCCGCTTCATAACTTCCACTTTCTCTTATTATCATCTCCCACTAATCCTCGTCAGTGAGCATGGGTGGCTCCTCCACCTTCCTTGGTGTCTCATTTGCGCCTTCTACCTCGGCTACCTTCAGACCAGTAAAGATAAATTCCAAGTTCGTTGTTTACGAAAATAGAGTTTCCCGTTCATAGCTCGTATTTTTAGTTGTGTGTGATAAGTGTCAATCATTGTTGCCCTTTTGGCCTGTCATAGTTCAAATCCACATCCACCTTATGTTTTTCATTGTTCAAAACCCCGACACACAATTCAGATGGCTGTCGACATGAGAATTAAAATCTTCAATTTTTCTCACGGGTTTTATTCATTAACCCTTCTTATTTATCAGGGTTATGTCAGTATATCGGTCCTTCTATTCTTATTAGGATTCTATCAGTATATCGTTCGTTCTATTCAAAGAGAATTTTATTATGAATACAGGTAACAAATACTGTCATACATAGATTTAATCAACCACATATTTGCCATTTTATTCCATTACTTCTTGCCATATTTGAGGCAACTTTATGATTCCATCCTCCGAGAATTTGCCATCTTTTTGGGTGATGAACTTGTCTATGTGTTTTTTACGCACTTTCAGAAAACTGAAATGAGGCAAGGAATGTCTTGTAAATTTTAACAGCTCCCAAGAGAAACTTCTCTCTATCGGTGACCTTTTCTCCCATCAGCATCGATGATACTAACCCTGGGGATTAGCATCGATGATACTAACCCCAGGGGAGCAACTCGTTGCGCCTTCTCGAGATTACATTCTCGGCTGACATGAAAAGGTGAAAGATTATAATGAATTCATTGCTAAGTCTGATGTTAAGAAAGTTGGTTCACTGTGTCGTGCGTGGCCGTTTTTCTCACCTGAATCTAACTTACATATTTATAAGTCTACCATTCGTCCATGCCTTGAATGTTACTGCCATATATGGTCCGGTGTTCTTGCTATATATTTAGAGATTCTTGATAAAATCCAAAGAAGAATCAGCAATATTATTGGTCCTGACCTGGCATCACGGCTTCAATTACTTTCCCAACGCCGTAATGTAGCTTCCCTTTTCTATAAATACTTTCATTGTAACTGTCCGGATGAACTCTTCATCATGGTTTATAGACTTTATATTGTAGGCATCGAAATAAGGGTTAATCCGAAAGTGAAAAATCAGTCTCCCAGAATACGCAATCAATCGATCTTCGTAGATAACGGGAATTAAAAATCCATTTACTTATCTCAGCCACATCTTATCTCCATTGATTGATCACTTCCGATCTGTGTTTTTTTCTTAGTGGTAAGGGCGTTCTTACAAAATAAAAGCAACAATTAGTAATGAAATTTATAGCGGCACAGAGTTGTCTGCAAAGCTAAAGTCCGATGTATATTTGTTTTCCCTACTTATTTTAAAAGTATTTAAAATGAACTTGAAAAAAATTATACGAAAATACAACAATAAATGACAATGTTCGGATTTTTATATTTACAAAACTGATCATTAAACCGAAGCTTTTTTTTATTATTGCTGAGAGACACGAAAAACAATAAACGTAGTCGGTAAGATGCTTGCCATAATATTTGACAAAATCAGACCCTTTTATTATTATTTTAAAGATTATTTTAACTGACTGGTGTAAGGAAGCAATTCAGACAAATTTTAAGATTATATCTTTTTGTGCGTCATGACCTTTCAAGATATGACGATCATAGTCTACATTCCTGTTTTTTGTTGCTATTAGGAGTATTTTTCTGCTCTTAGAAGAGCAGGTATAAGAAAATAGATTTCAAATTTAACGAGCAAATAGACTATCTGAAATAGCAAGACCACGTGATATTGCAGCCTGTCGCTGCTAGTCGTTATCTTAGCGTGTTACGCGTGCGGCGGGCAATGCAATTATCGGCGCCAGTCTTCGTCGTCGTATTCGTCTTCTTCCTCGATGAACAGACGATGACCAGAGTTTGGTGTTCACCGGTAGTCAGAGTGAGGTACGCGGCTACGGATCGGAGCGTCGGCGACACGAGCCGAATTTGTTGCGAAAGTTCAAATTGGCTGCTGATCTAAAACATTGACTTACATTCTATTGTTAACGGGGTCAAAAATGTCTTGTTTATTTTAACGCTCCCAAAAACGAAACTACTCTTTATTAATCGTCTGGGAGAACACTCTCTGCCTTCCATCAGCATGGCTAATGCAAACCACCGGGCGAGTTGTTAGTTCCACCTTTACAGAAAAAAACATTTTCCGCTAACATGATGTAGGAAGATTATATCAAATCACTTGCTAGGTCTGCAACTATGAAAATTGGTTCTTTGTATCGTGCTTGAGAATTTATGTCACCTGACTCTATCTTACATATTTATAAGTCTACCATTCATCCTTGCTTTGAATATTGCTGCCACATCTGGTCTGGTGCTTCTGCTATATATTTAGAGATTCTTGATAAAATCCAAAGAAGAATCTATCTTACATATTTATAAGTCTACCCTTCGTCCAGGCTTTGAATATTGCTGCCACATATGGTTTGGTTCTTCTGCTATATATTTAAATATCCAAAGAAGAATATATAATATCATTAGTGCTGACCTGTCATCTCAGCTTCAATCACCTTCCCATTTTCTAGAAATACTTTTTTTAATAGTAATTGTTCTGATGAACTTTCCTCCAAGGCACACAGACTCTGAATTTAAGCGCATTACTAGCTTGGCGGCAAGAACTCATCATTTTACAGTTGAAATGGCGAATAGATGTAACCGTAATTTCTATGTTAACAGTTTCTTCTCTGCCATTTGTGGTTTTCTTCCGGTTTCTTGCTTTCCAGTCAAGATTGATCTTCAAAAATTTAAATGCAATGTCAGTCGTCATCTTCTGTCTTCTTTTATTGTCGTCTCTCATTAATAGTAGTTTTTCTCATATTCTCTAACACTCAGTAACCCCTTGCATCCTAGTGGCTTTATTGCCTTTGATCTTCAAAAATTTACATGCAATGTCAATCGTTATCTTCTGTCTTCTTAATTCCATATCCTTTTATTGTCGTCTCTCATTAATAGTAGTTTTTCTCATATTCTCTAACACTCAGTAACCCCTTGCATCCTAGTGGCTTTATTGCCTTTGATCTTCAAAAATTTAAATGCAATGTCAATCGTTATCTTCTGTCTTCTTAATTCCAGTTCTTTTATTGTCGTCTCTCATTAATAGTAGTTTTTCTCATATTCTCTAACACTCAGTAACCCCTTGCATCCTAGTGGCTTTATTGCCTTTGATCTTCAAAAATTTACATGCAATGTCAATCGTTATCTTCTGTCTTCTTAATTCCAGTTCTTTTATTGTCGTCTCTCATTAATAGTAGTTTTTCTCATATTCTCTAACACTCAGTAACCCCTTGCATCCTAGTGGCTTTATTGCCTTTGATCTTCAAAAAAAATTACATGCAATGTCAATCGTTATCTTCTGTCTTCTTAATTCCAGTTCTTTTATTGTCGTCTCTCATTAATAGTAGTTTTTCTCATATTCTCTAACACTCAGTAACCCCTTGCATCCTAGTGGCTTTATTGCCTTTGATCTTCAAAAATTTACATGCAATGTCAATCGTTATCTTCTGTCTTCTTAATTCCAGTTCTTTTATTGTCCCCTCTCATTAATAGTAGTTTTTCTCATATTCTCTAACACTCTGTAACCCCTTGCATCCTAGTGGCTTTATTGCCTTTGATCTTCAAAAATTGAAACGCAATATCAATTTTTATCTTCTGTCTTCTTAATTCCAGTTCTTTTATTGTCGTCTCTCATTAATAGTAGTTTTTCTCATATTCTCTAACACTCAGTAACCCCTTGCATCCTAGTGGCTTTATTGCCTTTGATCTTCAAAAATTTACATGCAATGTCAATCGTTATCTTCTGTCTTCTTAATTCCTGTTCTTTTCTTGTTCTCGCTCTTTAATAATGTTTTTCTTATGTTCTTTCACAAAAAGTACTCCCCCTGAGTGTTAGTGGCTTTGTTGCCTTGCTTGGGGTGAAATGATTATTTAAAAAAAAAAAGCTGGGCTCGAAAACGAGCAACCGACCCGTCTGAAACAGGGTGAACCGCGCGATTATGTTGGGCCGCTGAACATTTCGATTCTTCTTTTAAAAAGCTAAAAACCTTTACACGTGTAGGGTGTACTTACCCAGAGTTGAAGTAATCAGCCCCCCTCCCCCCGATCGGTCACCGGGCACCTCTGACACGCTTGCAGCTACCCATGTTCGTTTTCTGTTCGTGTTTCGCACGCACCAAGCGACATAATCGTTGCTCGTCAATACTGTTAGGCTCTGGGCATCATCATCTCCGAACCGAACATGATAATGTTGGCTAAATTTAGAGGAAACCGAAATATCGTAATATAGTAACAATGTAAACAGAAGTAATCCCGAAAACCTCTCTGTCTTTCGAGAATGTTTTAGAATGTTACTTATAAACATTCTATAAAACACACACGAAAATTTGATTTCGTTGATGATGGTTATCTACTATTTGGTCATATAATGATGATCTCTAGAGATATTTTGAGAGTCAATCGTTTAACAATATGGTAAATGGATGAAGGTTATCTGATGATAATGTCCGTTCCGTTCTTATATCTGCATGGCCTTGTGTAAGGGGGAGACAGGTTCGAATCATGCCGGGGAGCTCATATTTTTCATTAATATCGCGAATATTCAGTCCGGTAGACGAAAATAACTATACTATTCAAATATGGGTATCCGCTAAAAATAACGTCTGTAGGTTTAATAAATAGAATCATCCATTACTTTAGAAATATGAATATGAACAAAGTTAGCGATATATCGACAGACTGAAGTTGATATGCAATGTAGGTATTGCGGCCTTTACAAGTACACGAAAGTTATAACTATTTCGGTGTAGTAAGATTGTATTCCCTGTTGCAGACTTTCCGACTTAATACATCTGTCTTCAAATCTTTTGTTTTTCGTGCAGAAAATAAAACAAAAAAATGAAAACAAAGCAAAAACGGATGAAAACACGCAGCCTTTGGATTCATTCTTCTTTCGACATTAACAAAAAACAGCTTTATAATGATTAGAGACAGAGAGAATGTGTGTGTCTCTGTGTGTGTGTGTGTGTTTGGGTGTAATACTCTGATCTGGTGCACTTGATGAGTAAAGCGGGAGAGAGAGAGAGAGCGGGAGAAATAGAGTGAGAGAGAGAGAGAGAGAGAGGGAGGGAGGGAGGTGGGGGGGAGCTAGTCATGGTAAACAAAAATACAAAACAAAAAACACTCGAACTTTCGACAGAACAAAGCAAAAATACTTTATGTCATAAAATGAAATTGCATAAAAGTGAGCAATAATTCTTCTTGATCTAGAGAAAGAGAAATGTACAATCATGTCAGATTTTTCTCTTCTACTAATATCGAGGTACACTTGTCTCGTGTTATTTGAGAGAAGGTAGGCACTGGCAAACAAGAAAACTCGTGTATAACATATGAAATACCATAGGGATCCCAAGTTGACATCTTCACAATCAACAAAAACACACACACATACGTGTTTTGTAAAATATATGTGTATATGAAATATATATATATATATATATATAT
Source organism: Acanthosepion pharaonis (assembly GCA_903632075.3). Lineage (NCBI taxonomy): Eukaryota > Metazoa > Mollusca > Cephalopoda > Sepiida > Sepiidae > Acanthosepion > Acanthosepion pharaonis. Next base: position 112,169 of record CAHIKZ030001970.1, on the reverse strand, counting down.
ATATATATATATATATATATATATATATATATGTATATATATATATATATATATATATATATATATGTATATATGTATATCAAATATTATTATTAATATTTATTATATATATGTATATATGTATATATATATATATATATATATATATATATAATATATATATATATATATATATGTATGTATATATATATGTTTTGTATATATATATATATATATTATATATATATATATGTATATATATATGTATGTATATATATATATATATATATATATATATATATATATATATATATATATATATATATATATATATATATATATATATATATATATATATATATATATATATATATATATATATATATATATATATATATATATATGTATATCAATTATTATTATTAATATTATCATTATTGTTGTCTTAGTTGTTGTTACCGCTGTTAAAAGCAATTTTTTAAAATTTATATAATAGAAAATAATAATATCGAACTATATCCTAAATATTTCTCAAATAAATTGTTTCTGTAATTGATGTGGACCCAAAGTTGGGACCACGGAAGGAAAACACGGAACACGGATTAGAGGTAAGAAAGATATATTAAACGAAAAGGTTACAAAGATAGTGTAAGTGTAAGCGGAGCTTACTATGTGCTTGTGTCCAATATTGGTAGCCGTACGCGGCTGATACTACGGTATTAGAATACTCTCTCTCTCTCTTTCCCCCTCATCTCCTATAGTCTTATATCACATACTTTATATAGTCCTGGAAGAGTCCATGTTGTAGGTATGTTACGGTCTCACAACACCCACCTTCCAAGAGTTTTTTTTTTCTTTTGAAAAGGATAAAAAAAACCCATAAAACTGTTAATACTTTTTCCTCTTGGGATTTACGTCGGGCGGTTGCGTAAATTTCCTTTTCCTTCCTGAGCGTCGCACTTCAGGAGAGACTTGGGGCGTGTCGAGATCGAAGTGATCGAAAATTACGTCGATCGGCTCTTCACAGCTATTTTGTAATGATTCCTCCGATTCCTTCAAACGGCATTTTCTGAGCTGGTTCCAATGGCGTTTGTGAGTGTTTTTCGATCCTTGGACAATATAGACCAGTTCGCCAATTCTTTGTTTTATGGTGCCTACTTCCCAGAATGTTATGTTGTTCTTGTAAGCCTTGAAAAAGACTTTATCGCCAGGATTGAAATATTTCTTATGAGGCGATACGGTTTTTTTTTTTAACTTTGCTTGCCATGGAATAAGTTTGTCGAAGACAGACTTTATTTTCCTTGCGAACATTGTTTCTGCAGGGGAGCTTCCCATAGGCGTGTTCGGATTAGAGGTTATCCGATACACCTGCAGGAACTGTTGCAATGCTCTATCTGTCGGTGTGCCTAGTGCCTTTTTAAAGCCCTTTTTAGAGTGTCCACGAACCTTTCGGCCTGGCCATTCGACCTAGGGTGGTACTGAGGCGTTGTAATGTGGTCCACCTGATATGACTTGCAGAAGTCTCTAAATTCACTTGATGTGAATTGAGTGCCATTATCTGTAACTACACAATCTACCACGCCAAAACGCGCGAATAGCTCGTGTAGAAATCCGATCGTGCAGTTTGTGGTTGGTCTTTTGAATTGTAGGACCTCAGGCCATTTTGAGTGGCTATCCACAACAATGAGGTAGTACATGTTGTCCATAGGCCCTGCAAAATCGATATGAATTCTTTGCCATGGATGGTCTGTGTTTGGCCATGATTTGCACGTCGTGGTTGGAGCTTTTGCTGCAAGCGCGCATCCTTTGCATGATTCTATCATGTCTGCTATGTCCTTGTCCATATTTGGCCAATAAACATATGGTTCCGCTAGCAGCGCATGTGGCTTTCGTACGGTTCTTCCCCAGATGTCCCATGTGAAAAAAAGCCTGAGGATTTTTCTTTCCCTAAACTGTTTGGAATCACTACTCGGTCATTGTATAGTAGGACATCATCGCAGAGGGAGAAAACTTCAGGCACATTGGGGTCTTTATTGCGAATTTTGCTTTTTATGGATTGAATAAATTCATCCTCTCGAGACTCCCTTTTTATGTCGGCCAAAGTAACTGGGAGCTCACTTATGATACTCACGATCATGTTTTTGATTTTGATTTTTGAATTTGTCCTTAGAGTAGCAATAATGGAGTCTTCAAAGACTTCTGTATTTTTCGGAATGAGTCTATCTAACTCTTTGTTGATTTGCTCTAGAGCAGTGAAAGGGACATTCCGTTTCTTTTTGAATACCGGTTGTGCACCGTCCTTCACCTTGAACTTAGCTTTCATTTTAGTACATTTCCCAAGGCCGCCAGAAAAAAAACCTGGGGAAATTGTTGTTTGAGTTCCTTTTTTAGATTTACCAAATTGGACGTTGTACTTTGTATCTTGCGACAAAATGTACTCATTGGGCAATCCCAAAGATTGAATTTTTCTATCCAATCTGTTCCAAATAAGTTATCTGAAGTTTTCAATACGTAGGCTTTGAGCTTTTTGGTAACTCCATTTAGTGTTACTGTAAGTATTACCTCGCCTAAAATGTTAATCTTTTCGCCAGTTACGGATTTTGCTGTTTTATCAGTTTTTAATAAGGTCGGCTTGTTTAATTTTCGCCAAGTACGCCAGTTAATGGAAAGATCGGAACCCGAGTCAAGCTGGAATTTAATGGAATTATTGAAAATATCCACAGTTACATATTTCCTTAAATTCCTATCGACAATATTGTCAGATTGAGCTTGCCTAATTTTATTTTTGGGTTTTCTCGTTCTGTTGGCGTACCAGCACCGAGTTAAAGTATGTCCATTTTTATTGCAATTTTTGCAATATTTTTTGTTCTTAACTGGACAGAATTTCATCCAATGCCATTTACCACAATGGTAACATGGTCCGGGCGATTTCTTTAACCTATTTGGGTTTTGGTTACTGCGGAATTTAGGACATGAGATTTGCCTTTTGTCTTTTTTAGGGAATAGGAGGTAGACTTGTCTTCTGATTTTATTAATCTGAGCCACACCTGATTCCTCGATAGTGTTTGAGTCACACTTTACAGATATTACTCTTTGACAGTCCTCTGCCAGTTTTTGGAGAGTCAATCCTTGTTCGTTCTCAAGCTTGATCAGTACCCGTCGTCTGACTTCGGCGTCTTCTGCTGATACTAGACCTTGTGCAAAAATTAAGCACTTGAAATCATCGGCAGTCAGTTCGGCTAGTTTAAAATCATTACAGAGCTTGTTTACCGATGCTGCAAACGTTAGAAAATCTTGCTGGTTGTCTTTGACTGTGTTCAGGCATTTCCAACGTTTGTGGAACAAGGTTGTGTTAGGCCCGAATAGTTCCGATAGGAGCTTAATAGTCTTTGAAAAATACAAGTCAGTGTTTTTCTTGGGTAGTATGAAGTCTACGAACCTACTATGCTCTGTAGTTCCCAGTTTTCTCAATAGTAGACGTACCTTTTTTTTACTGGGCCATTGTTCACAGTCTACGTTGAAAATATCTTCGTAGTGCCTGTAAAAAGCCTCGAACGTTTTGTCGTTCTCTGGTACATATTGAAAGGTTTCCATTGAATTGTAGATTGTACTCTGGGAGAATATTGTATCTTTTTCAGAGTTTGAGCCTTTTAATGCATTTACGAGTAATGTTGTTTCTGTTGTTGTTCAGCATTTTGAAGCGTAATTTGTTGGAATTCAATTTGTTGTTTATGTAATTCTAAAAATAGTTGTTGTTGTCTTTCTTCTGATTTTTGTTGCTGATCCAAATGTACTTTTAGCATTTGGACGATTACTTTTTGAAAATCTTCCATATTTAGACAAACAAAAAATGACAGCGATTTGTTGTTGCTTTGAAACCCGTGTACCAAGGGGACGTACACAAAAAAATCTTGATAGATTTAAAAAAAAAAAAAAAAGAATATGGACAGACAATTAGTTAAACTAAACTAATTATGTGTTTAGCTTTTTCGAGAGTCCGTGGTTCCGTTAATTTGAACGTAATTGTATAAATTTTCACCACACTTATTATGTATTTTTTTATAGAGGTACAAAAAAGAGAAAACTCGCCTCAGTGAATTTGAGGGAAGAATAATTTTATGCACGAGATTCAACTCAGTTACATAAAATCTTTTTTAGTTTTTTTTCGAAAACTTGAGTCGTAAGTAGTACTTCGGCTCTTGTGTTGTCAGTTTGTTTTACGAAGAAACTGTATTTTTTTCTGTGTGTGGGTGTGTAAGAAATCGTTCTCGTAATGTTATTTGGACAGACTTTAATATTCCGTAGATGTCGAATCGCTAGTTCGTCACTGCTGTTTGGTATCGGAATATATATTCTTTTATATGTAGACGCTGGGTGTTGCGTTTAAATCGTTAATGTAGTAATACCAGCTTAATTTCTCGTTCAACACTACTGTGGGAACGCGTGGAGTTTCTGTGTATTTTTCGAGTACTCTGTCGCTATTGATATGGTGAGAACGAAATTCTCGAATCTTTCTGTCGCCACTGATGTAGGACTGGCAAGGTTTGATGTTTTCGACGTGAATGCGTTTCTCGAATTCTTCGTCGCCACTTGATGTGGGACCGGTAAGGTATTGAGGTTTCGGCGTGAGTGCGTTTCTCGAATTCTTCGTCGCCACTGATGTGGACCCAAAGTTGGGACCACGGAAGGAAAACACGGAACACTGATTAGAGGTAAGAAAGATATATTAAACAAAAAGGTTACAAAGATAGTGTAAGTGTAAGCGGAGCTTACTATGTGCTAGTGTCCAATATTGGTAGCCGTACGCGGCTGATACTACGGTATTACAATACTATCTCTTTCCTCTTCTTCTCCTAGAGTGTTATATCGCATACTTTATATAGTCCTGGAAGAGTCCATGTTACGGTCTCACAACAGTAATAATAATAATAATAATAATAATAATAATAATAAAAACAATACATATATTGGTTTCCCAACCACTACATTATCGCGCTGATTAACCAGTTTTTTAAACTGATAATAGTTAAATTAAATCACATATCACGAACACAGCAACCCCCCGCCCGCAAAAAACCCAAGAAATCCGACATATCATTCACAATAACACAAAAATACTATATGACATAAACTGTAAATAAAATGAATACAGATACTCGAAGATTTCAGCATAAAAAGGGAATCAACCCAGTATCAATAAAACATTATCAAATTTACGAACAAACATACTAAATATATTTTATAAGTAAATGATAGATTGAACTGAAAAGAAGAATTATTTATAAATAAAGAAAACCGATATAGTACAAAAAATGCCCATTGACAGTGGCTTATGAAAGCTGATAGTGCTCAGACGTGGGACAATTTATATTTAAATATGTACCAGAAACCAGAAAAATTGTCCGAAACATAGAAAAAAAATTCTTAACAAATAACTCTCGTTAGTCTTTAATCGTTGTAGTTTAATGAGAAATCGGAGAGCCGAGTTCGAATTCCAGTTGGCTTTGTTACATTCACTTACACACAAATACCCTTGGGAAAGGTATGAATCCATCTCTTTTCCTCTCAGCTATGGGTTAAATAGCAGGACATACTGGATTCTATAGCCTTGATTGGCAACCAGTTTACTACAGAAGGAAATGGCAACCTGCTGCGGGAAAATATTCTTCTGTGTCAGTCATAAATCGAAAGAACTATGACTGCACAAGCGTGTATCACGTATGACACTTAATTGATTCGTCATTGATCAAACTTGTATAAATGAAAATCTAAATACACCGAGTATATTTGGTAAACTACGGTCATCGCCTCTAGAACGAGAGGAAGTCTAAAAATTAATGTTTACAAATTGTTGTCTCTACAACTCTTTTGTATGGTTCCGATTCGTGCACTCCGTACAGGTCGCATATAAACCAACTGAATGTATTGCATAAAGGTTGTCTTACTGGACTCTATTGGTACACCCTTGAAGAAAAAGTCACCAATACTGACCTATTTATCAAGTGCTAGGTTGGAGGTATTGAAACTTTTCTTATGCAGCTGCAACTTCTATAGAATGGCCATCTTGGTAGAATGAATGCGGACATGATATCCAATGTCCTCGCGTGCAGCCAGCCTGAAATGAATTTCTCTGTTTCCTTGGAAACGTAAATTTTGATTTTTGCTGACTTTAAAACCCAGTAATTTTATAAGTAACTCCAAAATTCGCTTGAGGATGAAATGGAACTAATGTCTTTAATTTAATTACAAAATTAAATTTGGACCTTCCATTTTTGAAACATGGTTAGAACTGTGTAGCGGAAAAAACGATATTTTAAATCAATTAATTTATAATATTAATGCTCTGTAAATTTACATTGAACACTATTTTGTAAAAATAAAAATATCTATAAGAACACCGGATTATATATCTTACTGTTCTTTCTTTCTTTATATATATATATATATATATATATATATATATATATATATATATATATATATATATATATATATATATAGATAGATAGATAGATAGATAGATAATATTAGGGGTAAATATACATATACATATGCAGTCATATATCTAAAATATATATAAATATATATACATACATACATGCATACATACATACATATATACATACATATATATTTGTATAAAAAAAATAAATCCAAGAGGATAGAATCCAGGTAGAACTCAATGTCCAGGACAGAGTAAGGATATAAGACTTTTATTATATATATATATATATATATATATATATATATATATATATATATATATATTAGTAATGTTTCATTTTCAAGCGAATTTTTTTGGAATGACTTATTTTGAAATTTACTGAGTTTTTTAAGCACATACATTCTTAATATTAGTTCTTAAGGATACGGTGAAATTCAATCATTTTGACAAGGGGGTGGTGGCAGGGTATTTACATTCACTGACAACTATTGTATCAAAATAGGAGTTACTTTCGAAATGAAGTTAAATTAAGGTAGAGTAGGGGTGCCTGTTCAAAAAAGTGAAAGTGAAAGTGAAAGTCAAAATGGTCATTAGAGTTTTTTTTTTATCCATTGCCCACCCTTATGTATTAGTACAGATTTTTTCGCATTTATATTAATGCTCTTCTCTTCTTTTGTTATGTCCGAGTATTGGGTAACAAAATTCATCGCATTCGTGAAAAGTTCGTTTGATATCGATTCGTAGTAATTATCAATATCAAACTGCATTAATCTAATAAAACAAACATATTTATATTTGATATTTTAATAATAATTTTTAAATAATAAAGTAATTCTAACACATTTTTGTTTTAAAAGAAGTATAGTCTATTAGTAATTAGAATTAGGAATAATATTGGAAAATTGTATTTTAATACGACGTACTCATATTCAAACAGCCCTTTTCAAAAAAAATCTTTATGTATATTGCAAATTTAACGGCAAAACAAAAGTGCCGAAAACATTTTGCCATTGAAAAAAAAAAAACAAAAAAAAACAAAACAAAAAAAAAATACAAAAAAACTGACGACATGCGAAAAACGGATGAATCATTTGTTGAACAGGCACCCCTACCCTACCTTAACTTAACCTCGTTTCGAAAGTAACTCATATTTTGATACAATAGTTGTCAGTGAAAATGAATACACTACCACCCCTTGAATTTCACCGTATCCTTAGCAACTAATATTAAGAATGTGTTTGCTTATAAAACTCAGTAAATTTCCCTTTCGATTTCTTGCTTTCCCGATAAATACAATCTTCAGAACTTTAAATGCAACGTCAATCGCCATCTTCTGTCTTCCTGAATCCTGTTCATTTTTGTCCTTTCCTTAATTTTACTCCTTCTCGGCCTTCTCACTCCCGTTCACTTTCACTCCCTGTAACCCCTTGCGTTCTAATTTCATTGTCGCCTCAATGCCTCAACATATCTCCTCAGTGTATTGCATGTCAATTAAGAGGTTGATCATTGACCAGTAACCTCGTCTCTTATCAAATTAGCATACTACAGAAACCGATAGGACAGGATAAAGTCGAGCTGCCATCAGTTGATGATATTATGACAGATAGTGACTTAATCCAAAAGGAAGCCAATATCTTGACCATTCAAATCTTCTGCAGCAAAATTGTTACTACAATAGCAACATGGGACGTGCATCCTCTCTATCAGTCTAGGATTTTAGCATAATTTCTAAGTGTCATGACGAGATACAAAATTTATATTCTTGGCTTGGGTGAAATGATATGAATTAATACTGGACTTTTGAAATCAGAGGTTTTAACTGTACCCTATTCTAGATATGAATGAATCATATTTTGGTCTTTGCTTGAGTAAGTGTGCTTCAAATGCGCTTATTGGGTGGAAGCCAATTAGCGAACGTTTCATGCTAAAGTTACAATACTTCAAACCAAACATCTCGTTTCCAGTCACTTTATCACCGACGTGACGTGGCTTCCTTATGTCTTTTCTACAAATAATTTCATGGCAACCGTTCTGATGAGCTTATTTCGCGACTACACGAATTTCAGCGTGCTAATAGATTGGCAACTAGGTCCCACCGTCTTATTGTTGAACTAGCAAGATGTTACTGCCACTTATATTCTGTTTCTTTCGATTTCTTGCTTCACTGATAACTACACTCTTCAAAAATTAAAATGCAACACCAATCGAATCTTCTGTCTTGTTGAACTCTGTTCCATTTTCTCCTTTCCTCAATCCCCCTAATTCCCTGTTTTCTCCTTCTCTTTTACTTTCACTTCCTTCTAAAGGCGTTACCACCTTACTTGGGTGAAATTATTTAAGAAAATAGAAGTTACACCTACGTACATTTTTAAATTTCGAATCTGGAGCCGATTTGTGGTTATTTTAATAGTCGGGTTGGTCTAAAGACCAGAAAGTTTTGGTTTTCATAGGCGAATGGTCGTGGAATAAACATTTCTCCCTGGTGCTCCGAATACATGAATTTAAATGCGTTACTCGTTTTACTGTTGAATTAGATGCTACTTCTACTCTAACAGTGTCTTGTCTTGTATTTCCCACCAGTGGAATTCCACATTAGATTCTGATTACTCGGTGAAAGATTTCTACAACCTTCTTCAAGGTACTATATCTATAATTCTCAGGTATTATATAAAGATCATGATGGACGACTTCAATGCGTAGACTGATGGAAATCGTGTTGGCATGGAATCCAAAATTGGCCTCCATGTCTATGCAAACACAATGACAATAGTGAGAGATTGATGTGATTTATCGTAAAACAAACATATATAAACTTCAGGAATATTAACCCTTAATCTCTTCTAAATAACGGAAGAGGTTTCAATACTACGCCGATATACCCGTCCACCTTAGGAAATAATAAAATATAAGATTATGTCTGAAACACTAATTTCACCAAGACTGCAGGTGTTATTGAGATGTAAAGAAAACGAAAAGATCTTTTATAAGTAATAACTTAAAGATCTATATATATATATATAGATAGATATATAGATATTGATTGATATTCAACTGTAGTAGCAATTTTCGCATTACGAGCTTTTTAGCCACTGTTCCATATTTACTATTTTGTGAGATAAATTGATAAAATGAGATACGAACTCCCAAAACATAATTTCACTGAAAATGTTCCTTTCGCAGCACATGCTCCCCCATCTCTCTCTCTTTCCTCAAATACTTATTTCTTTCTTACCGTCACTGTTTGTCCCTCTCACCTCCTCTCCTCGGTTGAACATTTAAGAACACGAATGTCATGTTGATGAATGGAAAGGCAAGCTTTGACGATAAAATCGGTTTACAAACAGCATTAAATGTATCCCTTATATAGGCAGCTTAAAAAAAATGAAAAAATTTTCTTGAAGCGTTTATTTCAGTTTTAATTTTAAGTTAATGGATCAAATTAAATATTTCCAAAAAGCAAAATAGATTTACCGTATTTCAGACCGAATTTAAATTAACTGAAATTATGGTTTTCTGATTATCAACAAAATTTACAAATGCACTCAAATTATTCCTCTCACATCACACCTCTCCATTTCTCTCTCTCTCTGCTTCTCTCACTCTCTTTCTCATATATGTGACACTATTATGACACTGGTAGTACGAAATTAGGATTAAAAGGTTCATATGAAAACCCCGGACAGGAAATGGAAGGTGAAAAGGGGAAAACAGGAATTAAAATATGAAGCGAGAAAAAAAAAAGTTTTTTTTCCCGACTGATAAACAGAAATGCAGAATGAAATATGGGGCTCGAAATATGATTTAAGAAATGTGGAATGTGAATTGACTATCGGCCGAAAGGCAGTGGAATTGGTAGTTTTTTTATGAAATAAAACATGTTTGAAGAATCAAAAAATGTCAAGTTTAATGCCATTTTCGTGTGTGTACATTTTTTTTTTAAAGACTTTAATAATTTTTTTTTCATTTTTAGCTACTGTTAGGTTATTTTTGGTATGGATGTTCAAAAAGGAAATAATTCTGAATTATCGCAAGAGTAATATGATATATGACAACTCATTAACTCTTAAATGCAGAATATTTAAAATGACAAACAAAAACATAAAACGAAACAAGAACAAAAACACATTAGATGCAATTAGATATTTTATAATTTAGTGATTAGTTACTTCAATAATTAAATGCGTAAGGTTTCTTCCGGGAACATTTTTATAGTACATGAAATAAAAGTGGTGAAGAAGGACACATGCACAAAATAACAGACCAATTGATTTGTAATGCAAAGATAACATTTATTAAAAGAAAATTAACAAAAGTAAAGTTTAAAGCAAGAGTTTCTTTTGTTAGACGTAAATTGTATATACAACGGGACGTTCATTAATGTTATAGTGGGAACTTACTGTGTTGGTGTTTTAGTGAGAAGTATTCACGGCCCTTGTAGCTTCAGCGTGGAACGTTCATGTCAACTGTTCCAAAGAAGGAACCCGGAAGAATAAGAGTTACTTTAGGGTTCACATGTTTTTTTTTATATTCGAGCTGCTGTCGATACAAAGTTTATTTAAGTTGCTACTGATAAGTTTTATTTTAGAGTTGCTACTGTTACTATCTTTAAAGCCACTACAATGACATCCTACAAGTACGAAAATAATAAAAAAAGAAAAGGAATGTATTAAACTGAAAAGTAACACTTAACTTCTAATGTAGTATGAAAAATAAAGTTATTCATTATAGACTAAAAATATACATTCTTAAACTATTAGTTACATAAGGTTAAAGATAATTCATGTTTAAACCTAAATATCAATGTTTTGGTTATTGTACTGCTGGTATTCCGTATTTCGTTAATTTTAAGTTTTTATTATTGCGCACTTTTTAAGACAGAAGTGGGATTATACATTTTTTTTTTATTTTTTACTTTTAACCTAAGTGGCTACCATGCGTAAATAAATGTTATTTTCATTATGTTTTAGGTAAAATGTATGTAATGACATTGCCTGTTATTTCGTTCCAGATCCGCGGAACGTCAATCTGCTTTTTAAATGTACCATCATGCATGTGTATTATCAATAAATATATGTCATGACACTCCATTATTCGTAACTACCACACGTGTTCGGGCTATCATTATCTATGAATATACATCCATGTACAACACGGCATGACAATGAAAACATTACTTTTACAAAACCCAGTTAATTAATCCTTAAATTTACTAAATGATTCGAAACATGTTTAGGATAAATGCTGGAATTTTAAGAGATTTTAAAATTTATTGTTTACATTTTTCGTTATAGGATACAAATCCTATATCATTCCAACAAGTGAATAAAAAACACAAAGTAGAGTTGCACACCCGCAAAATCGGATCAAAACGATTAAAAACAGATTTCGCAATAAGGTGTGAAATTAATTTTCTGACCAATGAAAGGAGGCGATTTGCTAAACCAAAAAAAAAAAAGAAGATAAATACGGAGTTTCAAGTCAGTCGCCGAGTCAGAAGGGCGCAGAAATCATAGAAGACTGATAGTGACTTAACCCGACACTAAGAGCCGAAAGTGGATTAGGAAAGGAAAACAACAACAACAACAACAACAACAAATTTACAACTGACTTCAAAACAGTTCACAAGTACATTACAGTATTAAATTCTCCTTTAATCCGGGTACGCTGAACCCCACATCGTCTATAAGGACAGTTGGATGATTAACGAGAAAACGTGCCAATGTTTTGAAAATTCCTAAAAACTTTATTTATATATGGAAATTAGGTTCTATTTTAATTCGGATTAGCGTTAGGCCTAAACTTTCAAATAAAACCGAAATTTAAGATAAAAGAAAGCATTTGAATTATTTCAAAATGCGTTTTTCGTGGTATTTTTAGGAAGTTCATAGCGGCACCTTATAAAAACCATTTCAGTTGTTGGCTATTGTGGCCTGTGGGGAATTCCTTACTTTGTTCGATTCAGCAGCAGCAACAGCGAAAATAACCAGTAGGGTACAAAGGGAAGTCTCTGGGGTTATAAAAGCCTTGACCGAGCCCTGTTTGGCCTCATCATCCATTTCAGTAGCCTCTAGCTTATGGCCGGCTCTCTTTTCCATTTCTCATTTTTCAGCAGTCTCTCCCTTCGAGACTCCTACCGGAGGGCTACATGCAACCCTTGCTGCAGAAGTCGATGTCTGTTTTGTCACACTGACGTTAGATTTTTCGTTTCTTTTGCAGGACTGGGCGGAGAAATCTCTCTTTCAAACATCCACCAAAGGAAATTACACACAACCGTTGCTGCAAAAGACGTGGCCTGTCCTAGCAATTTCATACTTGGATTTCTCGTTCCTCCTGTGGGAACTAGCGGATAAATCTCTCTCAATAAAAAACAACTACTTTACCCAAGAACTTTGTTAACTGGAAAAGCTCCATTTTCCCCCCGCAAATTACTACTATTTTGCACTCTCTCCTTCAACCAGAAATAAAAGTTGTTGAACAGTTATTTTCAAGCTTTGTTTTTTTTTGTTCCTTCCATTTACTCTACCGAGCACAAAAACACACGCAAGCGAGACAATCCCAACAACCTAGCTAATTCTATGCCAATCTCTCTCTCTCTCTCTCTCTCTCCCTTTATCTATCTATCCCATAATACGACGCATAGATTTTAGTCTAGGCCCTTCCCCTTCAAAAGGCGACACCTAATGTTTAAAAATGAAAAATCTTTCTTAACGTTTTTATTTTATCTTTAATTGCAAGCTAATACATTAAATGTAATATTTCCAATAAGCAAAATACTTTGCTGTATTTCCAATTAGTAAAATACTTTGCTGTATTTCAAACCAAATTTAAATTGATTGGAATTATTTGTTTTGAAATCGCTAAATTTCGCCCATATTAACAAATCTGTCAGCACAACATAATTGTCTATTAAAATCTTTCAAAAATAAAGTATAATTTTCTGAACCTTTATTTGAAGAAGATTAAATGATTTAAACTTTAATTAATCTGAATTAAGACAAATATTTTTAGTTTAAAATATCGCAGAAAGCTTTTTATTTAACACGGAGATGGATATTTTTGTGAGGTGTTGACAGATTTATTGATCGCTTAATGTTTGACATTTTATGTAAAGACTACATAAATGTAAAAATTAATTGACGATTACAACGTGAACGCCTTTTTTATATAATTTTTTAACTACACAGTAAGCTTGAAAATAGGAAAAGTAATTTAATATTTTTTCTGGGATTTTAGCTACTTTGGTTTTATAGTCCTATAAAGACGCTTGTTGAGGAAATGTTAGAAAATGACCAATAATTTTTAATTTTTACTATACTTACCGCTTTTATTTACAAAAATCGTTGCTTTTATACATATACAAAATAATTCAAATTTAAAAAAAATACTGGGGGTCGCTGAATTGTAGTAAGCTTCTCCATTTAGGATTAGTAAGTGTAGTTTTTAATTAATAACAATATCACCTAACTGCTACAAATTCATACAGAATTATTTAAAAGTTTAAAACTTTATAAATTATTATAATTAAAATTTAAAAATTAAAACTTTAAAAATTTTAAAAATTCATTAGTCATTGAATAAAAAACTCTTAAGACCATAATATATCTTATTCATAAAAGCAAATAAAAGCTTTTATAATTAAATAATGTATTAATTTTATTGCATTTTTTAGGATTCAGAGCTGATTTTCTGTAACTGGGGTTCCTGTTTAACAACAATAAAAAAAAAGATGATTTAAATTCTCCAAGGACTTATGCTTTAAACTAATTAAACTTTACGAAATAAGGTGGGGGACAGACGTAAAAAATATTTATACCGAAATTTTCTGAAGACGAAAGGTATGGGAAATAATTTAATTCATTTGTGAATAAGTCCTAAAAGTGCCATTAAAATCTACCAATTATCTGAATTTTGCAAGAATTTCCAAATCAGTGTGTTTTTGCCACAAAAAGGCGTTCAAATTTTCCATAGAGAATTTATGATCCCCCTTTGACACAAAAAAAACTAAATCTTTAACCAAAATTTCGAACGTTCTAAAAAGAATTAAAAATTATAATTCAATGATTAAAAAATCCTTTGGTCTTTCCTATTAATAATAACGTAAAAATTTTAGCGATACAACTTTGTTTTTATTAAGTTTGGCGCTTTTTTTTCACCATGTAGGCGCAATTTTTAACGAATCTATTCTAGACATATGCACACACACATACACACCTACATACATTGTTTATATTTTGCTATATCTACGGTGAAAGAGTGCTCAATATTGGAGACAGACTTTGTAGATATGGAGACTGCTGTTGATTCCTACATCTGTATTCTCTAACTTATCTCCTGTAATTAGGTTTACGTTCTGTTCTAAATTAAAAAAAAATGTATAATTGCACTAAACTGACCTCACAATGTATCAACTTAGAACATTGTAAAGCTCATCTTTTGAACATTTTGAACAACTGTTTGTTATTCTTCTCAACTCCTTCCGACAGTCGAAAGTAAACATTTTGTTTCTTGATAATGATTATAATTGTTTTTATGAGCCCAACAGAATTGTTATCTTGCGTAATTGTGTGGCGCAGAAAGGAAAATTCTGTACAAACTTGTTTTGTAATTGCTATAGTCTGTAGTTGTATTATTTTTCACGTCATTTAATAAATGTAAATTTTTTTTTTTTCTTTAGGGTCTTGTATTCATAGTTTGTCTTATACAATTACTTTTAGGAAAAGTGTATTGAAAAGAACATTTATTAAAAATTGTTTCATTTTGTGTATAAATGTTTTATTTATTTAGAATCGGCTGTTGGTTTCAATCTTTGTTAAGAATGGCTTCAAAATAATTGCACCTCCCCAATTTATAGGCAGAAACATAAAAACGCATACTGGAATTTTTTCCTAGTTAATAAAGTAGGCCGATTTCCGTTTTCATTTGACTCAAAGCAGTTCAGTTTTTCTTGAAATCAAAACGCCACATTCGTTTATGTGAATTTTCTTTTGTGTGTCAATCCCAATTCTTAGTTTGTGAACTTTTTGCCATATTATTGTTGCTTTGTTTTATTACTGTTAATTTGATTTGCATATATTATTTGTTTGCTTTATATTATATTTTTGCTCTGTCCTTTTCTTTTTCATATTATTTCAAACTTTGTCAGTTCTGTTTGTTGGGCTGTTCTGTTACTTATTTTGCATTTGACCATAGCTATTGTTGTGGCCTGTTTAGGGACCAGAAAAGAAAGACACGGAAGACGAAGGTAGGTTGAACAAGTTCATTGAAATAACAGATATATATATATATATACAAAGCAAGAGTGTTAGTAATAAGCAGATAGAAAGTGTCCGTCCGAACGATCAAGTTACACTGCATCTCAGCTGCTCAACGACTTTTGCTAGGAAGTCTCGCAGTTAGTATTTATGAGAGGAGGATGAGTTCATTCTACAGTAGGAGGGTTTACCACAACAGCTATTCACCGCAAATTGGCTTTAAAAAGGACCGCTAGCAATATGGTGAACAGTTAGGCATTCATTTTTTGAAATTAAAAAAAAATCGTATTTTTGTCCACTGAAGGGTGGCTTATGCCCCCGTAAATTTAAAGTTGAAGCTCGTTTGAGCCACGCCTGATGATATTTAAGACGGGTCATCGGATGAACAGCGGAAGGGGGTTAGACGGCAGAACAGACGAGGCCTGCTGGCTACGGCACGAGGTAGATGTCAGAAGGGATTTGAACGTCACGTGCGATGGCAATCGGCTGGCGGAGGACTTGGGCGTCAGATATGAATCAGGAGTTGGCCGCGGAAAGCTACTAGGCTTACTCGTGTAAAAGTTGCCAACAGAGCAAAGGGCAGAAAGATTTTGGTATTCTTAAAAACTACGCCGACGAAAGACACCTCACAATACCATAAAATTTCCCGGAGACTATCGCGGGAAAAGCAAAGTTAGTTTAAAAATGAACAAAACGGGGATGATGTCCGATCCCGGTAGTAACGTGTTAATCACATATTCATTTTTCTTGAAAGGGAAAAGAACAGATAACCATTAGAAATTTGATAAATATAAAATATGAACGATGAAATGACATCTTTATAATAATAATAATAATGATAATTTGAGATCCGCAATAAGAAAAAATGGCGTCGAACATAATGATTAATAAGGACAAAAAGAAAGTCGTTTGTATGTGAATGGCTTTGGGAAGTGTCTCAAATACAAAATGTCAACTTTTTAATACACGGAGATCTTTTGAAACGCTTCGAAATTAATATTGAAATAAAAATTTGAAGAAAATTGATTAAAGCAACTCTAGCAGCGATAGAAGAGTAAATATTAACCAAATTTAGGTATAGTTGATAGTGTCTATCATTTTTGTAGCCTGATTGTTGCCCAAGTAAAAAATTAACCATTTTCAGGTCTACACAAGTCACCCAGTTACGATGAAATTCATTTATTATTTCCATTCAGTTCTTGATGGGTACATGTTATTCTTTCAGCGTTGTGGAGTGTCCAGTGCATATACATTGATGTTGTGCAACAAATGTTAAACCATCCTTTGAGCAGTCAATGAATAATCTCCATGAATTTGCATCATAGTCCTGAATACCAAGATGCAGCAAAACTCCTTCGACATCATTACAATATGATCGTTGGTTTGATTGGAGTAGGAGACAAATTCATCATCTTTATTTTAATAAAATGTAACTTTAATTCCTTCTTTAAGAAGATTTTTCTCCTTCAGTCTTAAGTTCTGCCGATTCTATTGATAAGCTCAAATCCTTGATTAAGTCGCTCAGCTCTTTTTGATCAAACAGCATCGGTTCAAATGAGAATCCCTTATAGTCATTGTCATTCTCGCCCATGTCGACGAAATCATTCGAAACACCATGGTCTGATTCTTCAATGTCCCTTTTGAAGACAGGAATCTAGATTTCATCGTAGTGTGATACAAGTTTGATGGCCGAATCGAAAGAAGGACAGCTTCACAGATTTTCGTTTCTTCTTCTTGAGGCCAGCAATGTCAATTAAGCAGAAGTAGCAATCGTCCCAGTGACTTTGTGGCTCATACCAAATCATCGGAATGGCAAACTTAAGTAAAGCTCGAGTGCCACTAACCAATTGGCGTAAGTGCTCCTGATATGTTTTGCAGACAATATGAGGTGCCCACAATTTGTCCTGATCGCCCAGCTTCACTTAAATTTAAGTATGATGAACTGACAAAAATCATTGATCGATTTTGTTTTATTGGTTATTAACCCTAACCCTAACTCACCACATATATAACAGAAAAAGTCGGCATTGTTTTTGCCTCCTCTGCTTGATGTCATTTTCCTTCGTATTAAAGTCTCGAAATAAAACAAAGTGGGAAAACAATATTGTATTTAGATAAGAAGTAAAAGGAGATTTTACTTTTATCATCAATTCATACTTAACACTACACATTACATATCAACAAAATTCAATAAACTCATATAAAACACCAAAACTTTTTATGTAAATCATATTTACAATTATGCGGTATGTGCAAAAATACACGCATATATTTATTTTTAGCAAAAGCCTCATACTTATAAACATGATCTATATAGTTTTATCTGATAGAACAATGAATCGTTTGATTATGAATAATCTTTAATAATTTGAATACCGATGTGCACTGAGATATCTATACACATTGTTAGTTACTTATAAAAATGGTCAGGTTAAGGTAAAATCCAATGAATGGATTCCATTTTTTATAGAGTAATCATTTATCATTGAGATATTGGATTACTTTTCATTCATCAAGATTGAAATAAGTTGTTTATGATTTGAGTTTTTCATTTTCTAATTTGGAAACCGTGAATTCATTCAATTAAAAATGAAGTAAAATGAAAGTTATTACCAAAATGAGACAATAACTAATATAAAAAAAAATGGACGTCACTTTTGGATTCGGCGCTTTCAAATTAGTCAGGAAAGAGAGTTTACATCCTTAAATATGAACAATGTTATCAGTAAAATCTACAAATGCACTCACATTATTTTTCTCCCGTCATAAGCCTTCTTTTTCTCTCTCTCCGCTTCTTTCTTTCTCTTTCTCTAGCGCGATCTCTCTCTCTCTCTCCTTATATACTGCTTTCCCTTCCACTTTCGCCTATTTTTCTCTCTCCCCTCATCTTATTAATCTCTCTTTCCATCACCAAACAAAAATTTCTGTGGTCTTTCCCAACTGTGAGCACGTCCGGTTTTCCTCGAAAAACAACAACACTTAAACCTTGTCTGGTAGGCGGCAAAACGTTCGCCAGTTTCGTGGAAACAAAATTCTCGGTTTTTGCGCAGTTAAAAAAAATGAAAGACATATTTTTCTTGGTAATTTGCCACTTGCGCCCATTTTTATGAGAAGAGAAAAAATAATCTAATTTTCTTCTTCCTTAAGAAATAATTTGTGGTAATTCAGGGTATCACCTAAATGGGTGCTTTATCCGAAATGGAAGCATAAAATCGCTACACTCTGTCAAAAATCAGAGAATTATCAGATTTAAATAAAATTTTCAGTACTTATTCTTTAATCAATGAATGTTTTACTGAAATAGCTGACAGTTCATTCGATAGACTGATGTTTGGGAAATTTATCTAATGTGTACTTTGTGGCATAATTTAAGTGTATTAAATTACAGGAGGGGGGGGGTGAAGAGAATATGAACTCTTTAGTGTTTGTTTTGGCGTCCAAACACGTTAACGTATAGAATTTAAAATCGACATTTATTCGTACGATTGTACAAAATGTGGCACAAGGCCAAAAAAGGGGATTGGGGAAACGGACGGTCTTCTTCTGTTTTAATTTTAAACTTAGCTAGTCACAAACACTTACCCAAACATACCAACAATAGTCCTACCACCAAAGCAACACATTCTCTCCTACCTTTCTTACTACATACACCATAATACCTCAATGTCTCTATGAAATCCTAACTAGTCCCCATATGTACATTTCAAAGTCTGTGGGGGGAGGGGAATAAAACAACTAATTTAAAAGCCCCAATTTACAATGTGAATTAATATTTAATATCTGCCCTTCCTCATTCATGGTCCGTTTTTATAGCGAAGGCAGATACCATTCCTTGACAAGGGAGGTAACTGTGGATTACTCCACATCCCCCATTTTTTAAAAAAGTCCTATCAATATGAAATTCTATCTGGAGGTTTAACCTTGCGACCACATCTGGTGTAAACTGATGAGCTGGTGCCATTAGAAACCGGCTTTTCACTTATTTGGGTTTCGTGTTGATCCCATGACAATTCAGTTGGACTCGGTTTCTCCGAGTAATTGATATCCAAAACAGGTCTTGACTGACGCTGCAGTGTATTGAAAGTTTGTGGGTTTGTTGATGATGGCTGTTCAGTCTTAGGTGAAAGGTATTTTGTCGTTGGATTCCACACTCTGTCTTAATTAGAACACAATTAGGTGAAGCAGGTTTTATAACGGCTGCTAGTGAAGGTTTTGGTATTTTCACCCACACAGGCCGCCCTTCAGTTTATTAGGGGCAAACATTTGTCTTAGATCACAATACCTCTTTTGTTTAGCTTTAATGTTGTTATCAATTCTTTTGAAATCTTTGTAAAATTTCCGTTTAGACAAATCTTTAGAGAACAAACTGGGAATTTCAGGGATCCGATTAAGTAGATTCTTTAATTAAAAGAAAAAAAAACTTGTAGTTCCAACGAATGATTTATTTTTATGGAAATATTTCGACTAGTAATTGCCAGTCTTGATCACTCCTTAATTTGAGTAAAAACATTGCAAAGAAGCTCGAAACGCCTAAGAATTGAACTCAAGGAAAAACAAACCGAGTTGATGACGTTTACAACGTAATAGCAAGTTGAGGCGTAAAATAAAAAAAAAAGAAAAAGGATTATTGTTTTTTACTCTATAAATTGCTTTTTTCTCGAGCTTTTTTGCACTGTTTTTACTCAAATTAAGGAGTGACCAAGACTGGCAACTGCTGGTCGAAATATTTCCATAAAAATAAATCATTCGTTGGAACTAAAAGTTTTTTTCTTTTAATTATGCAAATAACAACGGAGACAAGAATCCTAACTTTGATACATAGATTCCTATTCATTAACAATTCTGCCGGACTAAAACCATGTTTCCAAATTGTAATCCTGTAATTCAGAAGTGCTATATATGGATCACTTGCTTTTTGTAACAAGTTCTTCAACGTTTGAATTGCCTGTTCAGTTTCTTCATTTCCTTGTGGAAACCATGGGCTTCTAGTGAAGTGTCAGAAACAAAAAAAACTTTGAGAAATTTGAAAATTCATTTGAGCTGAACTGAGGGCCATTATCAGATGATACTATTTCTGGGAACTTTGACAGGCAAATATTGACTTGCAGTGTTCAACCACTTTGACAGAGGTGGTATGTCTGAGGGGTGAGATTCATCTAGGGAAGTAGTCAACAATTAAAAGATACTCATGTCCCTTCAGTTTAAATAAATCCATAGCGACTTTTTGCCATGGGTAGTCTGGTTTGTGGGTTGAAGTGGCTCCGGTGGATAGCTTCTCTCTTTTTCCGCATATGGTACACTCTTCTACCTTCTTTGCTATTTGCTTTGATAGGCCCGGTTACCATACTGTATCTCGCATTAGTGCTCGACACTTTACAATGCCCTGATGTAAACTGTCTAATAATTCTTTCTTTAATTCTGGTGGAACGACGAGTCTGGTCTTGTACAACAAAAATCCTTGTTGAACTGATAAGTTTTGGCGTACAAATCAATATAATTTCAGTTCGAGATTTTTCCCGATTCCCATTGATCAGTGGTCTACTTTATAAAATTTTATGACCTGATTACAGATACCGTCTGATAACTGCTCTATTCTAATTTTTTCCAGAAATTGATTACTTATCGAAATTTTAGCAATTACCGAATTAACAAACGATTCTGTTTCAAATTCATTCTGTATATTCAGACGAGTTGGACTATTAGTAGGAGTTGGACTACTAGTAGGAGTTGGACTACTAGTAGGAGTTGGACTACTAGTAGGAGTCCGAGATAAAGTGTCATCTGTTACTTGGTTCTTTTCCTGGTATGTAAATGAGATCATATGAGAACGTCATTAGCCTCATTCGAAAGCGTTTGATCGTAGGGGTCAATTCATCCAGACGTGTCTTTTTAGAAGTATTAGCAGTGATTTGTGGTTTGTTTCTATAATAAACTTCAGTAACAGCTAAAGCTTCTTTTTCGAGTTGAGCATATCTTTGCTCAGTCATTGTAAGAGATCTTGATGCATAAAACACTGGTCTCCATTCATTCCCTCGCTTCTGCAGAAGAACCCCACCTAATGAAGATGAATCTACTGAGACGTTCGTTGGATTATCGGCATTATAATGGGTTAGAATTCGTGCAGAGCTCAACATCTTTTTCAGAGTTTGGAATGCAAATTCTTGTGGATCTTTCCAAATCCAAGTGTTTCCTTTCCCCAGTCAGTCTGTTTAGTAACATCTGCTAAATTCTTAGCTAATTTTCCTACGGAGTTTATCATACCTGGTTGTCTTCGTAATTTGGATATACATTCTTTGGTTGAGGTAAGTCTATTATTGCTTTGACTTTCTCTGGGTCAATTTAAATGCCATCTTTTCTAATGATATATCAAATAAACGTTATGCTACTGACAGAAAAAAAACTGCATTTTTCATTTTTCTTGCAGCCTTCATTTTTTTAAGAACTAGTCTTAGTCTGCTATCGTGTTCCTGTTCTTTCCACTCACAAGGACGTCGTCAATATCATATCATATTTATTATAAAACCCAGGTTGTGTGTGTGTGTGTGTGTGTGTGTGTCTGTACGTTTATATATTGGATCGGATTTCCTACATTTTTCAACCAATTTCAACAAAACTTCACAGGACTGCATAAAATTACTTTGCGGTGGTTCTGACAGCGCCAAAAATGGGAAAAACACAATTGTTTTTGCACAAAATCAATTTGAAAACCCTATTAAGAGGCATTAATGAAAGGGGGACAACTCATATCGAGTTATACTTATTATAAAACCCAGGTTGGTTGTTTGTGTGTGTGTGTGTGTGTGTACACACACACACACACATATATATGGGATCAGATTTCCTACATTTTTCAACCGATTTCAACAAAACTTCACTTTTTTTTTGGCAGGTAGTGTTTCTTAATGTCTTTCACACTTTTTTTTTTTATTTTACATTCATAATGCTTTAAAAATTCCATTTACAAGACAATTGTTTATAATAAAATTCTATTCAATTGGTAGACACATAACAATTGAAAACAATTTTTTTTGAGTTTGTTTGAGTTTGGGTTTGACCAATTCGTAACAAAAAAAAAAAACCTTTAAGACATGCGTGTTCGTCAACCTTAAACAATAATCTTTGTCAATTTTATTTTTCAGTCTTTATGATGGTCAATACTTGATCTATCTCTTACTGTTACATAGCCGGGCAACGCCGGGTTCTACTGCTAGTTACATATAAATCTGGGTATACCTGCCAGAATGGGAGTCATTTCACGGTGGAATATCTTCGAGCCGCTCTTATACTGAATGGTAAGCGTGCAAAACAAAATCTTCCAAGTGGTGTTAAAAATGTCGTCAGTTCTTGTGAATCTTTGTAGAGTTTTATTTGATGAAAACCACTGTTGTAGTTTAATTTACTGAAAATTATAGCTCCGTCCAGCTCTGCTAATATTTGGTCTACAATGAAGAAAGGAACATTTTCTCTTTTCACCGTATCATTAAATTTGGTAAAGTCGACACACAGTCAAACTTTTCCATTTTTCTTTAACATGCCAACTATTAGAGCACACCACATATACTCGGGTCTATTTTCTTTTTCTAAAGGTTGTAAATTTTTCTGAACTTTTTTCTTTATAAGAAGTGACAAGCGTCGAGGTGTTACTATAGACATTGGTTGCGCAGTCTCTTTTAAACATATTTTATATACACTCTTTGGGTCCCTGTCACTGGAGAGTGAGTTCAATACCCGGTTAAGGCAGTGAAGAACTTGTAGTGGGGAATTAACAGGAGATAACTGATAACTGACATTCATTAAACATTGTACGTGGAACTAGAACAGTCTACATCTGTGAGCGAAATAAAGGGTTCATTCCGACATTCCAACCACCTGAAGAAGGCCGGTGCGTACAACGGCCGAAACGTTGTAATAAATATGGCGACAAAGATGAGAACAATAGTCCGAATAATGTAAATAGTGTACATAATACCTCATCTCAGAAATATAGATAGATACTGAAAGGCCGAAACGTTGTAATAAATATGGCGACAAAGATGAGGACAATAGTCCGAATAATGTAAATAGTTTACATAAAACCTCATCTCAGAAATAAAGACAGATACTAAATGGCCGAAACGTTGTGATAAATATGGCGTCAAAGATGAGGACAATAGTCCGAATAAAGTAAATAGTGTACATAATACCTCATCTCAGAAATATAGACAGATACAGAAAGGCCGAAACGTTGTAATAAATATGGCGACAAAGATGAGGACAATAGTCCGAATAATGTAAATAGTTTACATAATACCTCATCTCAGAAATATAGACAGATACTAAATGGCCGAAACGTTGTGATAAATATAACGTCAAAGATGAGGACAATAGTCGGAATAATGTAAATAATGTACATAATACCTCATCTCAGAAATATAGACATATTTTATATATACTAATGCCTGGGAAAAGTTCTGGAAATTCTTTTATATATTAGTGGTCTTCATTTTTTATAGAATTCACCGTCCTTAGTTGACTAAGAGTTTTTATTTCTGGTGCCCCCAGTCATAGTTCCCTCAAATTTTCAATAACAAACAAATCCTATTTAGACTTTGCTTTTAGAGCTTCTAATAAAGCCTCCACACGACAAATAACTTTTATCTTGTCATAACCTGGTCCATACAGTTGTTTACATTTTTTAATAATTGAGGAGTTTTTTTTTCCAAAATAACTACTTGGGACTACAGTTACATCAGCTCCATTATCCAATTAGAAATGAATTGCTTTACAACATAACTTTGTAGTAATTTTAACTTCAGCTTGCCAGGGTTTTTCCTTGTCCGCGTAAATTCGTTTATAGTAATAAACCCAAATACATAGTGTGGTTTTTTTCCACTCATTTCTCGAATTTTAGACCTGCCATTCCTACACATTTGTGCATAATGTCCTTTTCTTGAACACTTTCAGCAAATTGCATTTTCGGTTGGACAGTTATTTTGAGTGTGAGATGGAATATTGCCACATAAATTCGTACTACTTTTATGGCATACTGATTCTTGTTTTTTTTTTTTTATATTTTTTTGGTGTTACTCTGCTAACGTTTGTTTCTTTTGCATTTGTGCTTAAAGAAATATTTTGAGTTTGTCTAGGGTACGACTTTTTTCCTTTAAAAATATTTCTCTGATTGTATCATCTTTAACCCCTAAAACTATTTGGTCTCGAATTAGCCTGTCTTGCATTCCCCCCCCCCAATCGCAGCTTTTTCCTAACTGCCGGAGCGCAGCGACATATGACGCTATACTCTCTGAAGTTTCTTGCTTTCGAATATGAAATTTGTAAGCTTCGTACGCTTCATGGGTTTCTCCAACAAAAAATTCTTCGAATTTCGTAATTATTACTTCCAAATTTTCTTTCTCCTCTTCATTATCGAATTTCAAGCGCTCCACAGCATTCATGTGTATTAATAGCTTCTTTGATTGACTTCTATAAACAAAGTCAGTAAATATTTTAATTGGACAGAGAGGATTAGCTTGGCAAATTTTACAATATATCAACCCTTGTTGGGTTAATTAATCTTGAAACCATTTTTATTATACCGGCAACATTCAATTATTGATAACAATGGAAATAGTAAAAAGGACTTTATCAAACGAAAAAGAAAAAAGAATTTATCCAAAATGTTGATCCCGATGTAGAAAATCTTATTTGAAAATTGGAAAAATACAATAAAAGATTAAACAAGCTTTGTCAGTTTAATTTAACAATAAATATGTATACAGGTTGAGAATAATTTATCCAAAATTCTTGGTACGTGAAGTGCTTCAGTTTTGAGATTTTTGGGATCTTGGAATACAGGCTATTTAATTTGTATATAGCATCTATAAAATGGGG
The DNA here is from genome assembly GCA_903632075.3 of Acanthosepion pharaonis. Classification (NCBI taxonomy): domain Eukaryota; kingdom Metazoa; phylum Mollusca; class Cephalopoda; order Sepiida; family Sepiidae; genus Acanthosepion; species Acanthosepion pharaonis. The sequence continues at coordinate 86,627 of CAHIKZ030001970.1, read as the reverse complement.
AAGTTTTGGAATTGAACGCAGGCATAAACACGATATCCCTTTACATTTCATAATGCAGTTTATACATATACCCTAAAGGTAATTTTATATAAATAACATTTACCTTGAAGGTAGTTTATATAAGCAGCATATATTCATTCTGACGTTGACAATGACACTCTATCAATACACAATCGATATCATCATTTTTTTGCTTTGCACAGTTTTTTTTCTACTTTTCATTAATTCCCGTTCATCATTTTCAGCATAAAACATTCACAATTTCTTCTTCTGTTTCCTTAGGTTGTCTATGGTGGTTGTATCAACGCCAAACTCCTCAGTCAGGCGCTTCACATTTACACCCCTTGTCTAGCTTTTCCAATAGTTTCACTTTCTCTGATATTGATAAACATAAATGTTTTCTTTTTTTCTTTTCTTTTCACTATCCATATGGATATCTGCAGGACTTTTTGACATTTTGAATAATATCTTTACTGAGCACGAAACACCTGAGAAGTAATCCACAAACGAAAGTGTTGCTATGATGATCGTTAAACAAAAAAACTGGCACCAACGTAGATTACGTAGCAGGGGTGGGAAACCCCAACCCCAAGGCAGATGAGGTTACTTATAACAGATGAAAATCACATAGGAATCTTTTCACTGCTTTTTGAAATTTTCCATTTGGGGTAAGTCATGTCAGCACCTGAAAAACTTTTGGATTTTGGATAAAAGATACTCAACCTGTTTATAAAATTAGCAAGATTTATAGGAGTAGAATGTTAAGTATTGGAAATAGACATGGTGTAGACATAGAAATCAACACTGGATGGTGACTCAGTTTAAACATGCATATATTGTAAATATGATGTAGATCCTAAAGTTCTTAGAGATATCTGTTATTGATTTGAGAAATGTTAGAAATCTCTTTGAGATTTATTCAACTCTACAAGATAGCTTTTAGAAACAGATGTCACTGTAAAAACAATAGCGAGCAATTGACTCATTTGAATGCCACATTAAAACAAAGAAGACCTTTTTCTGAGCAAGAAATTTAACTAATAATTTTGCTGTATGGAATCAGACATTATCTTATTATAGCAACGAGTCAAAGAGCTGGGGCAGGAAGTGCTTCCACATTTCTCGACTGGTCAGTAACTCTAGCACTTTCCAGATATATAAAAATATAAAAAAAAAGATTCACTATTTTATAATAATGATTAAAATTTGAATGAAAGATATTTTAAGGTCGTAGGAAGTCAAGGAAAATACTTTGATAATGATACCTGGGCCGGCATGTATAGCACCTGCCTCCACCAACCTGGGCGAAATGCTCATAGCCCCCACGGGCAGTGCTTTATGATCCTCGCTATCTTATCAACATTTACTTTTTTTTACCTACATTTATATAGGTTACAAATTAAACTAAGCACAACTTACTATTAATGGATGACGTATTTCTGGTGTCTTTTTTGTCCAAATCTGAATTTGTTTTTGCCTGTGCTAAGTCTAAAAAAAGAAAACTATATAAAATTCACTATTTTTTTTTATCCATAATGTTGAATGTGTTAAAATTATTCAACATTTTAACAAGAGGAATCTCAAGTTGATGTTAAAAATTGCCACAAAACATAGTTGATTTATTTAAGATGATCTATTATGACATGTCTTTAATTTGTATCTAGATACATTGTATTTATTTTCAATATTTCTAGTTGAATTGTTCACCTACATTGCACGTGATCCATTATTGTACATAATTAGTTTAGAATAAAATTTGTATTTCATACGAATACTCCTTTATGAAAATTGAGATTTTGTAGAGTTGAGTGGTGGTGGGGGGGTCGTGTATTATAGTTTCGGTGGTGGCGAGGGGCACATGACACTTGCACCGACTCTGAATGATACAATGTATTTTTGCGAAAAAATTTCAGAAATTTTTGCATCAAAATAATTATTATATGTATGAAAAAATTTTCAGTGTCTTTTTTTTTAAATTTTTTATTGCGTATTCAGTTTTTAGGTCTCAAGAAAGAGGCTGCTGAAAACTTTTACGCACGTATAATATATTCAGAGAATGATGAAAAACTAACACAAATTTAAAATCGTTAAACAACTGATATCAAAATCATTTATTTTTTTTCGCAGAAGAATAAAGGAATAAAAGAAAAAGAATAAAGGGGAAAAAACAGAATAACTGAATGAAGGAATATGAGAATGAAGGAATATAAGCTTTAGAGAATATAAGAATGAAGGAATATAACTATAAATAAAGAATTAAAAATGAAATACTAAAACTCAAAACTTGCACAAAGAAATTTACATCCAAAAGTGAATTATAAAAGTGAGAAAGGATGTAAAAGAAAATGCTAAGGAGTTTTCTTTTTAATGAGATTTGAAAAAAATTATAGAAAGAACAAATGATGATGATGATGATGATGATCATCATCATCATCATCAGCAGCAGCAGCAGTATCATCAGAAGCAGTGGACTTGTTCCTTGCAACAGAAAAGATTTAAAGCTGAAAAGAAAAATAATTGATTTAATCATTATTTTTAGATTTTAGAAAAGCAACGTTTTATGCTATACATCATTTCCATGAGGCACAAATTAATTCTGTCTTCAGGTACAAAAATTGATTGAAATATCCCGACATACCCACAAATATATAATCATACATATATTAATGACATTCAGGATGAAGCAGAGTTGGGCTGGAACCCATAGAGCCATTATATCAATCCACAGCTTGTACATAATTTCCAGCACCACGAAGTAGACGCTGACACTGACCCTGAGGCATTATGGGAAGAAGTGAGATGGAATGACATTGTCCTCATTGCTTACAATATTAATGACCATCAAAGACGAAGCAAATTTGATGTGCAACACCGTGGATACTGTTGCTGGATATGCAAATATGCCTGTTCTTTTCCTTCTGTTCACCTGACCACTTTCAAGAAGTTATTTTCGACGGTTTTGTGTTAAGTGTATGATATCTTTTAGTATATTTGGGAGTGCGTGTGATGTGTGTATATTTCTTTGAGTTTATGTTTATGGGAGACCTCAACACCTCTGCAACCATATCTGTCTAGTGTGGTTAAGGATTGTGGGTAGGGGTTAATTTATGTGATTATACATTAATTCTATCTGTGTTGTTTAATATGTGGTTAAGTCCGTCAAGACAATTTGTTTTGAGATGCAAAATCCACTTGTCCTCATGTGGGGAAAATAGAAACGGCCTACCTCACAAACGCTCTCGTATCTGCCTGGCCTGTGGGTTGAGAAAGGAAAGAAAAGATCCAAGATGGCGTCCGTGACTTTTAATATTCACGGTCTCGTACAGTCACGCAAAGTCGCGTTACACACATGCTAATGAGGTGTGTCTGGGCTCCATAAAAGCAGGTTGCTTGGAGACATTGGCAGATAAACATTACACCCGTGCTTGGTGTACATCGTTTTGCGTTGCTGCGTGTCAGACATTTTCAGACGGAAAGAGTTGCGTCCCTTACAATGTTGAAGTCGACTCATTTGCTACAAGCTATTTCGGCGATTATTACAGCATGGACAGATTCGACTTGAAGTTAATACCAGAGTTCGACGGCTCCCCCGCTGGCCCGTCTGTGGTCGAGTGGTGGGAAAAGGCCGAGCGGGTCTGCCGGCTGTGTAAAATTAAAGATCCCGCACTGGTCATCCCTCTTAGACTCACCAAAGGAGCTTACGCTGTGTATCAGCAGCTAAGGGATGACGCAGACTTGGAGGAAATAAAACAAGCTCTATACGCAGCATTTGGTGCGGACCCCTTTGTCGCCTGGAGGCAGTTTACCGAACGACGGCTTGGACCAGATGAAACAGTAGATGTCTTTCTGGCCGATTTGAGGAAGCTGGCCGCACCGTTCGGTGGAGCAAGCGACCAAATCCTTTACATGCGCCTTTCTGGCAGGACTCCCAGACAACGCAAGTCGACTGCTACGAGCATCGTCAAGGCTCAATGAGCTGGGGCTAGACGAATTACTGGCCAGAGCCCGGAATATTCTAAAAGACGACGCGGAGCCGGTCTCAGCAGCTGTGGAAGCACCCGCACCGCCAACTGAGGACATAAGGTGCTATAAATGTGGCGGACTGAACCACTTCTCCAAAGACTGCCGAAGCGGTGCGAAGGATACGCATAACCGAGGAACACGGAGACGTATGCGTTGCTACAGGTGCGACAAGCTGGGCCACGTAGCAAGAAGCTGTCCGGGAAACGGGCAAGGGGAGTGGCTTCTGGCGCCAGTCTTCTCCCCAGATCGCCGCTGAACAAGGCGCTACCCGCAGTGAGCGTGCGGATTAACGGGCGTGAGCGCTTCGCGCTTGTTGACACCGGGTGCACCCAGAAACTTGTGCGCAAGGCATGTTGTGACACGTGGGACGAGAAAAATATTCCAGTTCTGACTGTTGGCGGGGGCTCGCTAACCTCTTGTGGAGTGAGCGTCATCCGCGCAAGCATCAGCGATGGGCCTGCAGTAGCTGTACAAGCCCTGGTCGTGGACGGAGGGCTGCTCGGCTATGATCTGCTCCTGGGAATGGACGTCATCAAAAAATTAGGTGGTGTCCATGTTGACGAAGAGGGTCGGGCGCGTTTCACTGAAACAGGTCTTGCTCTAGGTGCAGCAATGGAGCTGGAACGGCCTGACTTTCGTGCGGAGTTCGACCAGCGCACAAAGTCCTGGACGGTATCTTGGAAATGGTCAGACGATCAACCGCCAGAGAAGCTGTACAACAGTGTGCCGGAGTATAAGATCCCCCCGCGAGCTCGTGCGGAGTACGACAAGGAGTTGCGAGCCTGGATTAATAACGGATGGTTGGTTCCTTATCCAGAGAAGGAATTGGGGCCCCCAAAGGGCCTGATCCCGCTAATGGCGGTTCTCCAGCACAACAAACAAAAGGTGAAGCCGGTGCTCGACTATCGAGAACTGAACGAGCACGTGGACCCTTTTACAGCTCGCGCGGACGTGTGTACCGAGAAGCTAAGGGAAGTTTGCGGATGGCTGGGGAGTGAACCTACGGTTTCGGTGCGCCCACGTACCGAGTGGAAATGGAATCATCGAGCGGAACCACAGGACCGTCAAGACCATCGCAGCCAGGACAGGCTGCGCGGTGTCTGAGGCGGTCTACTTATACAACGTGACCCCGAAGGATGATGTCTCACCCTCTACGGCGCCAGCAGACACATTGCATAGGTACCACGTCAGAGTGAAGGGCATAGAAACCAACCCACTGACGGAACTGAAAGTAACCGGAGAGAGGCTGAAGAAAGGCGATGTCGTCTGGATTAAAAATCCGCACAGCAAGTGCACCACGAAATACGGAACCGGACGCGTCACTGAGGTGATCAGCCCACAGGCGGTACGGGTCGACGGTGTGCCCCGTCACGTTAAGGACCTGCGTCCGGCGACGCAGTTGCAACCACCGCTGGACGATGAGAGCGAATCGGAATCTGAGACCAGTGAGGCATCGCTCTGGTTCACGCCAGCCCCATCAGGCAGTGACTCGGATATCAGTAGCCTTCCAAGGGACGCGGTGTTTTTCGACCCTCAGACCTCAGACAGGAGCACAAGCAACGATGAGGCTCGCAGCGTCCCTCTTCGAAGAAGTACCCGGCGCAAGCGATCACCACCTCCCTGTCAACTCTGTGATCATGAGATCAGGGGGGAGTGTGGGGAAAATAGAAACGGCCTACCTCACAAACGCTCTCGTATCTGCCTGGCCTGTGGGTTGAGAAAGGAAAGAAAAGATCCAAGATGGCGTCCGTGACTTTTAATATTCACGGTCTCGTACAGTCACGCAAAGTCGCGTTACACACATGCTAATGAGGTGTGTCTGGGCTCCATAAAAGCAGGTTGCTTGGAGACATTGGCAGATAAACATTACACCCGTGCTTGGTGTACATCGTTTTGCGTTGCTGCGTGTCAGACATTTTCAGACGGAAAGAGTTGCGTCCCTTACACTGTTGAAGTCGACTCATTTGCTACACCTCATGTTCCTAGTGTATTTTTCTAAGGTTATCTTTTGTGTCTATTTCTATTTTTTCAATTATAGTGAATTTGGCATGGCTTTTAAAATCATGTTTTTCTAGGTGGAAATGTTGTTCTACGGGTAATAATCTTTCGTGGGGAGCCGACTTGATCGGACTCCGATAATTATTAATTCTGTAGTGAAAAGGCCATTCAGATTTTCCCACATATTTTTCTGGCATGGTGTGCCTTCTAATAAGTAAATTATGTTATGACTTCTTCAGTTAGAGTAGTGTTAGATTTTGAAATTAGTCTTAGTGACTGAGTTAGTAAACGAATTGGTATGTCTAATATGGTTATAACATAGGCTCCTTTTGTTGTTACATGTTTGGGAAAATCCTGTTATTTTTATTCTTGGTCTATTACTGGTTGCCTTATAGTCTGAAATTTGGTTATTACCTATAATTTCCTTAAGGTTCTTTGGTCTACAATATGCTAGAAGGCCGGGTTCCTCAAATAACGTTTTAGGTCTGATTTGAGATGTAGAATTTCCCAGCAACTTTTGATTATCTGAGAAAGTGGAGAAAGTGTGGTGTTGAAAGTGGTTACTAGAGGGATGTGTCTGGATTTATTTTTAATTTTGTACATTAGGGTGTCTTCTCTGGGTGTGGAAATTTATTTATTTATCTGTTTCCTGATTAGGTGTTGTTGATAGCCACGTGTTGTGAATTGATGCTAGAAATTTTTAGTGTTTCCTTATTTCTTCATTGTTCGAACATATCCTTCTGAGTCTAAGTGCTTGTGAATAGGGAAGGTTCTCCTTGACGTGTTTTGGGTGGTAACACTTAAGGTGAAGATAGCTGTGGGTGTCGGTGATTTTAGTGTGTAGTGTCGTTTGTAGTTTTCTGTTTTTATTCATGTAAATTCGGATGTCTAAAAATGTTACCGATCGTGTTGATTTTTCGTGGTCGAACTTAATGGAGTTGTGTACTTTGTTTAGGGTCATAAGGAATTCAGTAAGTTTCTCCTCACTGCCAGTGTATATGAAGAAGATAACATCAATATATATTGCCTAGAATATGCAGTCATTACTGATGAAGGGATAAATAAGGGTCTTCTCAAATTTTTCCATAAAGATTATAGCATATGATGAAGCTGCAACGGTGCCTATAGCACGTACTTTTACTTATAAGTAGTGTTTTGCATTGAAATCAAAAGTAATCAATGTAAGAATATGTTTTATGATTACTTCAGTTGGGCGTTGTTTTGTTCTTTTAGTAAGTGCTTCTTTAAGGGCGTGTTAATCCTTCGTTGTGGTTGATGTTTGAATAAAGAGTTACATTTTCTGGTTTGTATATCTTAATATAATATATATATATATATATATATATATATATATATATATATATATTTGTGAAACCAGCTATTGAAAATTGTTGAAACTTGGATAAGCATGGAATAATAATAATACAACACAAAATGTACGTAAACAAAATGTATTGAAACAAGGAAAAGGTACACAATATTTACAGTTAGTTTTGGTATATTCTTGGGAAGACTGTTCCTGCAGAATGGGTTGACTTAATCGCAGTCGGGCAGAGTCTCTCGATTCGATCTCTTCTAATACTTCTCCCGTCTTCCGGTACCAACCCATATTTATATGGTCGGTTCTCCACTTATGTAAATTAGGTGTATCGTACCACAACACCCTCCTCCCAAGCCTTGGAATCCCTTTTGGATTTCAAATTGGCTTCCTATATGGGTTGATGATTATGGCTATTTCTTTGTAGATCCATTTGCCTAATTTTAATATTTTTTCCGTTTTGGATTCACGTCCAATGGGTCCGTCAACTTCCGTTTCCTACCGGATCTTCTTGGTTCAGGTGTATTCTGTGGAGGTTCTACCTGAAACATATCATACATTATATCAATGGGATCTTCGTCCTCATCCGGTATACACTCTTCTTGCTCTATACCGTAATCTTTTTAAGTTGGTTTTGGTGCCTTTTATGAGTATTCTTCGGCCCTTTAATTATGTAAATCAGGTCACCGATTCTCTTGTCCACTATGCCTCGTTCCCAGAACTCAACGTTGTTTTTATAGCACTTGAAAAACACCTTCTCTCCGGGAGTGTATCTTTTTCTCGCTGTATACATGGTATTTTTTACTCTATTTTTTCCTGGCAAAAGCTTGTCAAACACTGACTTAACTTTCCTAGCGAACATTAGTTCAGCTGGTGCCATGTTTGAGTGTGTTCTCTGGTTTGGCGTGATTCTGTATACTTGTAAGAATTGCTGAAGCGCCTTTTCCGTTGGAACTCCTGAGGTTTTCTTCAGAGCTCGCTTTAAAGTATCGACAAATCTTTCTGCGAGTCCATTAGACCTCGGATGATACGGAGGCGTCGTTATGTGGTTAATTTGATATAACTCACAAAATTCCTTAAATTCTTCAGAAGTGAATTGTGTACCATTGTCACTCACAATACACTCTGGCACACCGAACCGTGCAAATAGTTCATGCAAAAAAGTTGTTGTGGTATTGGACGTAGGCTTTTTTTACAGCGTAGTACTTCCGGCCATTTTGTAAAACTATCTACCACTATTAAGTAGTAAAAATCTTCTACTGGACCAGCGAAATCAATGTGTAATCTTGTCCACGGATAATCCGTCTTGGGCCATGGTTTGTGTACTATAGGTGGTGCCTTAGCTGCTAACGCACACCTCTTACATCGATGAACCATGTTTTCGATATCCACATCCATTCCTTTCCAATACACAAAGCTTCGCATTAAGCTTTTTGTTCTATTAATACACGGGTGACCCATATGAAAGTCCCGAAGTATTCTTTTCTGCAGCTTCTTTGGTATTACTACTCTCTCACCATATAATAAAACTGCGTCACCTATTGAATAAATCTCCTGTACTTTTTGGTCATTTTGCTTTTAATTTCTAAAATGAAATCATCGCTTTCAGCTTCTTTTTTAATTTCATTTAGCGTAACCGGTAGCTCTCTTACAATGTTGTTTACCATGCTTTTCACCTCATAATCTGCTCTGATATTTGCAATAATTGATTCTTCGAATCTTTCTTCTTGACTCGGTACTAGTCTTGATAGACTATCCGCATGAATTATCTTTTTGGATGATAGGTGCTTTATGTGAAAATCATAATTGAGAAGAATGGTTCCCCATCTTAACAGACGATTTGCTGTATAAACGGGTAACCCTTTCTTTGAACCAAAAATAGTGATCAGTGGTTTATGATCCGTTTCAAGGATAAAATGTCTGCCGTGGATGTACCTGTGAAATTTTTTGTATGGCAAAATGATACTCAGTGCCTCTTTTTCTATCTGAGAGTAACTTCTTTCTCCTGGGAGCAAAGTTCTCGAAGCGTGTGCAATTGGTTTTCTAGAACCATCTGGCATTATGTGTTGAATACACGCTCCTATCCCGTATGAACTAGCGTCACTTGCCACTACAATATCCAGTTTTGGATTGTAATGGGTTAAAAGAGGTCGGACGTAAGCATTTTCTTTATTTCATCAAAGGCTTTCTGACATTCTACCGTCCATTCCCATGCCTTGTCTTTTTTTTAGCAGTTCATTCAACGGAGCTCTTAAATTGTACATTCCTTTAATGAACGCTTGATAATAATTTGCAAGCCCTAGAAAACTTTGTAGCATCGCCACATTAGTGGGCGTCGGCATGTCTCTAATCGCAATGGACCTTTCCGGATCTGGACATCTGCCATTTTGTTGATTATGTGCCCTAAATACTTAATTTCCTCCAAACCAAATTCGCACTTTGACTCTTTGACTTTAAATCCAAAGTCCTGAATTTTTTAAATACTTGATTGAGATGCTCTCGATGTTCGTCGACCGATTCGCTCCTTACTATGATGTCGTCTAAGTAAGCGCACGCAAAGTCTAAATCATTCAGCATGACGTCCATAGCTTGTTGAAAAATGGCAGGTGCCACTTTAATACCAAAAGGAAGCCTGTTGTACTTGAATAACCCTCTATGCGTGTTTATCCCTAGTAACTTCGAACATTCCTCTTCGACGGGAATTTGGAGATAGGCATCTGATAAGTCAATTTTTGAAAATATAACTCCACCATTTAGCTTGTTAAAAAATCTCCTCCGGACTCGGTAACGGGTAATGGTAGTCCTTAATTACCGAGTTCAACCCTGTCGAAAAATCAACGCAGACTCTGACTTGGTTTGATTTCTTTTTATGCACACAATCGGCGCAGCCCATGAATTAGATTCTACTTTCGAAATAATTCCCATTTTTCCAACCTATCAAGTTCTTCGTTAATTTTCTCTACACTTGCGAAAGGCACATTACGTTTCTTTTTAAAAATTGGCATAGTATTTTCCTTTAATTCGAATTTGGCTTCAAACTTGTTACATCTTCCAAGACCAGGTGTGAAAGTTTCCGGAAACTTTTTTTTAATTCCTCATTAATGTCCTGTCTTGTTTGCGTATTACTTTCTACTTTTCTGCAGAAAGAGTTTAACGGTTTATCCCACAATTCGAATGTTTCAATAAAATCTGTACCCATCAAGTTTTCCCATTTTCAGAATGAAAACTTTTATTTTTTTAACTATCCTGTTCAATTTCATGGGAAGTACAACCTCGCCTTCGAATTTAATTTCCTTTCCAGTCACTGTTCGAGCGCGTTTCGTTGACTTCATTATTGTAGGCCTTTTAAAATTTTCCATGTTTTATAGTTCATTATTGTTAAATCTGAACCCGAATCGAGTTGAAATTTGATATTCTTTTAAATATTTCAGTCGTCACATACTTCCTCAAATCTCTATCTGATTTGATATTTGAATTTGTTTGTCTAATTCGGCTATTGACTTTTTCGTTTTACAACACGACCCTTTGTGACCATTCTTGTGGCGCACGAAACATTTTTTTATTTCTATATGGGCAATTTAACTCCCAGTGTCTTTCGTTGTACCGTCTACAATTAAATGGCGGAACCATTTTTTTTCCTCTCATTTTTTCATTTAATTTTTTCTTGTCTATTTTTAAAATACGCCGAATTTTTAATCCAATTTTTTTTGATGGGTAATTTGACTGTTTCTTCACTTTTTTAATATAAGCAATACCAGCTTCTTCAATTTTTTGAGACTCTTTCTTTAAACTTACGGCCCGCTGACACTCCTCTGCTAACTTTTGCAGGGTAAGGTTTTGTTCAGATTCGAGTTTAGACAAAACTCTACGTCTTATTTCGGCACTCTTACTGGATACCAGTCCTTGAGCAAAAATTAAACACTTGAATTCTTCAACCGTAATCTCTGCCAATCTGAAATTGTCACAATGTCTATTCACTATAGATGCATAAGTTAAGTAATCCTGATCGTCGGATTTAGCTACATTCATGCATAACCATCGCTTATGCCAAAGCGACATATTTGCTCCAAAACAACTCCTTTAGCAATTTCACTGTTTCCGAGAATTCCAATTCATTTGTTCTTCTCGGTAGTATAAAATCTACAAATTTGCTATGTTCCGCTGTACCTAGCTTTCTTAGTAATAGACTGACTTTTCTTGAATTCGACTAGTTTTCACAGTCTGTGTGGAAAATATCTTCATATCGTTTAAAGTACGCTTCAAACGTTTTCCTTCGTCTGGCACATAGTTGAAAGTTTCCAACGAATTAAATATGATGTTATTAGAATATGAAGAGTTACTTTCATTTGCCTGAATGTTGTTTAATTTCTCCAATGTTAACTTTTGAATTTCCAAAACCTTGACATACATTTCTTCCTGTTCCCTTTGACGTTGCTGACTCAACTCCTCTTGCCTTTCTTTATAATTCTGCTGTGCTAATTGCTGTTCTCTTAATAAGGCAAACTGTTCACTTTGTTGTTGCAGACTCAACTGCTGGGATTTGACTAACTCAGCTTGACTCAACTGCTGGGCTTTAAACAATTCAGCTATGACTTTGGATAATTCCTCCATTTTTAACTGATAGTGTTCATGCAACAAAGAATATACTTTTTTAAATTGTGTATCCACGAATATACTATAAGCAGACAAAAAAAAATCGAAACAACTTACGCCTTTTTTAATTTTATGTCTTGCTTTATAAAATATTGTTGAGCAACCAAACAAAAAAAAAAATAAACAAATTTTTTTTTTTTTTTACAAGTTCGTTTACCTTTCAAAGTCGACACGTTGTATTTGTGCTCCTTTTAATTCCATGCATGTTTTTTTTAGTCGGCCAGCTTTTTTTTTTTTTTTTTTTTTTTTTCTTTTTTAGTCGGCCAGCATTTTTTTTTTTCGCCGTTATTTGTTTACGCCACCTTCCAGATTTTTCTGAGTGAACGTTCCTTTAAGCTTAGTCGTCCTTTAACTAGTTTTAACTGTCCAAACTTCAGAATACTTTTCCGTTCCATTAGATGTTCGACTTTTAATTAATGATTTTTTTTTTCTTCAGCCTGGGTTCTTCCAACTTGTCCCAATTGTTGAAGGCTATCAATTATTAATTCTTTTTTTTTTTCCGTAACGTAAAGTTCTTTATACCTCGTCGCCATTGTTGAAACTTGGATAAGCATGGAATAATAATAATACAACACAAAATGTACGTAAACAAAATGTATTGAAACAAGGAAAAGGTACACAATATTTACAGTTAGTTTTGGTATATTCTTGGGAAGACTGTTCCTGCAGAATGGGTTGACTTAATCGCAGTCGGGCAGAGTCTCTCGATTCGATCTCTTCTAATACTTCTCCCGTCTTCCGGTACCAACCCATATTTATATGGTCGGTTCTCCACTTATGTAAATTAGGTGTATCGTACCACAACAAAAATGGACTGAATTATTTAGTTCAATATATATATACCCGCAAAATTTCTGCTTAATAAATTCTTATCTGCCTTGGGTATTTCATATTAATTGTGGCTTCTATTCCTGTTGTACTTACCTGAATCCCCCTCTCAAACTTCCTTTCTTCAGGTAATTGTAGTATTTGTACAAATTTCTGTTGTGTAGAATCTTTTCTCTTGAAACATTCTCCAGATATCTTAGCACTTTGTAAAACTAAATTCTATTGCTACGAATGGATTCTCTGTTCCAGGCTATCTTTGTTGAAAAGATTCTAGGATATATATGCATGGCTTTGGTGGTTACATTCAGGAAAATCTTCCAATACCAATGGAATCGTCTTTTGAAACCCCCAGATGATTATTTCATGTGCTTGTGCCTATCTTTCTTTATTGCCCTCTATTAGCTATTTCTTTTTCCTTTATCTTCTCAAGACTGTAGCATATTAAACACAGTATCTGACAGTATAGAAATGGCTCCTTCTCTTTCTACATTCATCTGTGAACATTTTAAATTTGGTGATTTTAATGTTAATTTTAATGATGTTGCTAGTATTCAGATTTGCAATTTTTTTGTTGCTCAGTCTCTCAGTCAAATAGTGGATTCATTACTCATTTCCCTAATAATTCTGATCAACATCCGTCTTTACTAAATTTGTTCCTTACCTCTTCTCCAAGCTCTTGTCAAGAATCGAACTTCTATCTTCTTGACAATTCAGATCACACTGTAGTATCTGTTGATATTTCTTTTGAGTCGTTTATTAGGAATCTCCTATTCACAAGACTTATTTCTGATACTGTTTGGGATCCATTTCGTTTCATAATTGTGCCACTGGGGTTTCTTCTTGGGTTTAAATTGATATAAATGCTTTTGTAACTTCTTGGAAATACCAGGAGAAATGTCAATCTTCTCCTTGGTTCGCACTTTTGCTGAATCAGCCACTATAATCCATAGCAATCACTTTTTCCAGCCTTACCAGAATGATTGTTACAATCACAACAGACACCTCTTTGCCTATAATAATTGTTTCAAATGTCCCCATTTTTATGACTAAATAGGACACTATATAGCCTCTAAGCAATTTGGCTCCCATAAATCTTGGCAGCTCTTTAATAGTGTGTTAAATAAGAGTAAGTCTTCTATCCCTTCTCTCTTCACTCAATTGGAGGTGAGAATTGCAGAATGCTGATTAATGTAAATTCTTTTCCAATTCTATTTTTGACTTATCTGGAGTATCTTTGCCTGACTTTCCACTTAGAACTGAGTCTCTATTGAGTGATATGCATATAACTCCCTTCATACTTTCTCCTATCATCCCTAAACAGGATCCTCACAAAGCATGTGGACTTGATGGTATCCCTGCAATAGTCCTTAAGAAATGTGCTCCTGAATTGACTCCTGTTCTCTCTAAATTCTACAATAAATGCTTTGCTGCTTCTTTTTTTTCTGCTTGTTGGAAATCCTCTTCTGTAATTCCAATCTTTAAGAACTCAAATGAAACCATCTGATCCTTCTAACTATCATTCTATTAGCCTTCTACCTCTTTTTGGCAAAATGAAGAGGCTCTAATTAACTCTGAATTGGTTAAGAATCTCATCCTTGCAGGGTTTTCTTTCAGATAAGCAATATGGCTTTTACTTCTCTAGTTCAACTGCTGATGTGTTAACAATTATTGCTGAAAATCAGTCTATCAAACTTTAGATAAGAATGGTGAAAGCAGGACTGTTGGCTTTGGATATCTCAAAAAGTTTGACAGGGTTTGGCATACTGGTCTTTTCACAAGTTGAAAGGTTATGGTATTTCTGGATTTTTTTTGAACTGATTCAATCTTTTTTATCAAATCATGAAATGAAAGTTGTCTTGAATGGCCACTCTTCTAGATCTTTTTTACATTAATGCAGGTATTCCCCAGGGTTCTATCCTTCGATCTACATTGTTTTCCTAATTTTTATCAATGACCTTCTTGATGTCATTAATTCTCAACTCTGTATCTATGCTGATGACACAACTATTTACTCCTGTTTTAATGATAAGTTTTTTCAGTTCAATAAGATCAAATTAGCAGCTGATTTCAAAATGACCTAAAATCAGTTGTTAACTGGTGCAATACATGGCTTGTTAATTTTAACACCTCCAAAAACAAACTGCTCTTTTTTAATCATCTGAAAGAATTTTTGCCTTCCATTCAGCATGGCTGATGCTAACCTCCAGGAGAGTGACTCATTGCACCTTCTCAGGGTTTACATTTTCAGCTGACATGAAGTGGAAAATTATATTGAATCAATTGCTAGGTCTGCTGCTGTAAAGTTGGTTCACTGTGTCATGCTAGAGAATTTTTCTCACCAGAATATATCTTACATTTTTTTAAGTCTACCATTTGACCATGCATTGAATATTGCTGTATCATCTGGTCTGGTGGTTTTTGAGATTCTTCATAAAATTCAAAGAAGAATTTGCAATATTATTGGTCCTGACCTGGCATCTCAAAATTCAGTCACAATTCCTCTAAATGTTTGTTTGTCTAAATTTTATAAATAAATTTTTAGATAATTGTTCAGATGAACTTTTATTTTGTTACCTAATTTATGAATTTATAGAATGGATTGGCAAAAGGTCTCATCATTTTTATAGTTGAAATGGCTAGATGTAACCCTAAGTTCTATGCTAACAGGTTTTTTCTTGTACTTCTCACTTGTGGAACTTTTTCTAAATTCCTTTTCTTTCCAGTTTTTGAGTTAAATTTAATTTTCAAAAATTTAAATGGAATGTCAATCGTTATCTTCTTCTTTTTTTTTTTTATATTTTATTGTTCTCTCTCTATAAATAATTTTTTTTTTATTTTTTACATTCAGCAACCTCTTGAGTCTTAGTGGCTTTACTGCCTTGCTTTGGATGAAATGATTAAAAAAAATGAAATAAATTTGAAATAATACATTTTAATTATACAAAAATTAAATTAAAAACCACACTGTTTGATATTTAAAATAAAATTTTAAAATTTTACTTATACAAATTTTTATTAATTTTTAAAAAGTGTTACCAATAAATGAATTCATGTATAAAATTATTCATGAAAAAAATTGACCAGGAAGTTCAACGTTTTTTGTTTAAAAATTCTTACCCATTTTAAATTTATGAGGCCCTGCATTTGAAATTTGAAAAAAAAATTAATTTATTAAAAAATTATAAAATACAATTTTAAAAAAATTCATTAAAAATTATTTCTGAATATTTAAGATTAAAATAAGAAAAAAAACCCCAAAAAACACGTCTTTGTTTTCAATAAAAAAAATTAAAATTCCAACATTAAGAAAATGTAATATAAAGAAAATGGTTTAAAAAAACAAAAACAGATTCGGACATGTCTCGGATGTAAAATATTCAAAAATTTTTGCCAAGGTGCATTCTAAACAAAATTCATTTTTCAAACATGTCTCGGATGTAAAATATTCCCAAAAAGAAAAATATAGATTTAAAAAATTCTAAAAACAGATTCAAACATATCTCCAGTTTAAATTCTTCCCATTTTTAAAAAAAATTGAAAAAAAAGATTCTCTGAATCAAAGTGTCTTCGATTTTTTATAACATTCAAATAAATTCTTTTTTATTTTTTTTTTTTTTATTTCATTTATTCTTCAAAATATAAAAAGAAATGTAAATACTTTTCAAAAAAAAAAAGATTTCGGACATCTCTCAAATTTAAAATATCCCCAAAAGAAAATGACTTAAGAATTGAACAAAAAAAAATTTTCCATATTTTCTCAGATGTAAAAATCTTGTGAAAAAAATTGAAAACTTCCTTTTTTCTTAATAAAATTCGTTTATTCTCGATGTTTTTTATTTTTTTATTTAAATTTATCCAAATATGTGAACAAAAACAATCATTATTGTCATGTCATGTCTTAATGTAAAAATATTTTATAAAAATAATTAATTTACTAATTTCTTAATAAAAAAAAATTCGGACAATGTCTTTCGGATTTAAAATATTTAAAAAAAAAATAAAAATTATTTCCTATAACAAAAAAATCATTCGGACATGTCAGGATGTTTTAATATTCCCAAAAAAAAAAATGAATTAATAATTTTGAAAAAAAAACAGATTTACATGTCTCATGATGTTTAATTGAATGTCCCAAAAATTTTTGTGGCTTACTTCCTGAACAAAAATTATTCAAATTTGGCAATGTTTGTAATTGATTTGAACAAAACATCCTGAACAAAAACTTTTA
The DNA here is from genome assembly GCA_903632075.3 of Acanthosepion pharaonis. Classification (NCBI taxonomy): domain Eukaryota; kingdom Metazoa; phylum Mollusca; class Cephalopoda; order Sepiida; family Sepiidae; genus Acanthosepion; species Acanthosepion pharaonis. Next base: position 69,579 of record CAHIKZ030001970.1, on the reverse strand, counting down.
CATGTTTCAACAAAATATTTCAAAAATTTTATGAAAAAAAAAACTTCTTAATTTCAAAAAATTATACATTTCTCGATGTAAAAATATTTTGAAAGAAATTCCTTTAAAAAAAAATTAAAAACAATTCAATTTATAAATGTCTCGGATGTAAAATTTTGAAAATAAAATGGCTTTTTCCTGAACAAAAAATTAATTTTTTTTAATCATTTGTAAAATATTCCCAAAAAAAAAAAATCATTTTTCCTGAACAAAAACAGATTTTTTTGCATGTCTGGATGTAAAATATTTTAATTTATTCCTGAAAAATAAATCCTTAAGTCCTGAACAAAAAAGATTCTTGTCTCGATGTAAAATATTTTAAAAAAAAAAAATTAATTCCTGAACAAAAAAAATTCTTCGACATGTCTTAAAATATATTTTATATTAAAAAAAAAAAAATGGATTATGAAAATGAACAAAAAAATCCATTTTAGACATAATATTTAAAAAATATTCCCAAAAAAAAAAAATGGCTTTACTTCCTGAATAAAAAATTTTTTAAACATGTTTTGGATGTTTTAATATTCAAAAAAGAAATTGGCAGCTTCTGGGAATACATATATTTAAAAAATATAGATTTCCGAGACGGATGGATTTTTTGAGAATTTTCATTTAACATATTCAAAAATTTTAATTGTCATTTAATTATTATTTTAGATTTTTAAAAAGGAAAATATTTTTTAATCAAAAATTCACAACACAATATAAACATAATGAATTGTTGGATTTTTAATCCAAAAAAAACTTTAAAGTTTTGCTTCTGTTATGTATTTTTTTTTTTTTATGAAAAATCTAAAGAATGATCTGGAATAGTTATTGGTCTTGACCTGGCATTTCATAGAAAATTTTGAAATCCTTTAAAAAATATAAACAAAAAATAATTTTCTAAAAAAATTTAATTAAAATTGTTCTGATAAAAAATCTTCTTTTATAACTTTGGTCAGTTTGAATTTAAGTATAGTACTAGATTTGGTTTAAAAAAAAAATAAAAACATTTTGAAATTAAAAAAAAATTTTTTTGAATTCTAACAGTTTTTTTTTCATTTTAGTATGGAATTTCTTCTGGCTTTTGCTTTCCAGTCAAATTTCCATTCTTCAAACAAATCCAATTTAAATCTTCTTAATTTTGTTATTTTGTTTTTCTCATTAGTTTTAATTTTTTTTTTTTCATTTTGTGCACTTAAAAATAAAAACAAGATATTTATTTTCAACCAAAAGAAACTTTCACTACAGAAAATAATTTAATTGTCCAAAATTCAAAAAATAGAAGTATGTATAATATCTATGAAAATGAAAATTCAAAGGATTATCAATAAAAATCTTGAACAAATTCCAAGTGCTTACAAAGTTTTTTATTTTGCAGACTGTACATTGACATAAAATATTCTTCTTCGCAAAGTTTGATTACCAACAGCAGAGTTCAAAGATAAATTTTTTTTTTTTTTTAATCCAAAATCAAACATATTAATTTCTCAGTAAAATTGGCTGTTAAAAAAATTGCTTTTTTTTTTTTTTGAATTTTCCTTCTCAGTTAAATTATCTCACACCATGAATTGATTTTTTGATCATTTACCAAAACATTTACATATATGAATTTTAACTTTAAACTGATTTTAAGTTTTTTGTTTTTCTGAACTAATTTATAAATTTTTAATTTTAGATGGGGCATTTTTAAATGTTTATATAGCATTTATTTTAATGGTTCTGGAATATTTCCAAATTTTGAAACAAAACATCTATCATCCAGTTTTCAAATTTTAATTTTAATATAGTGATTTTTAAAAAATTTCTCAAAATGTGATTAAAGTGCCTATTTATTATTATTTTTTAATTTGTTTCGAACTCATTTAAAGTCGTATTTCATTTCTAATATATTCAAATTTATAACCATTATACCATTAAAAGAAATGCCAAAACAAATTTTAAATTATAACACAAAAAAAAATTCCTGTAAAAAACAATTTAAATCTTTTTCTCTTTCATCAAAAATAAATAAAAATTTTTTTTATTTGGTTATTGTATCAAGATACAATCCTCAACTGAACTCAGCATGTCAGTAAATTTGCTTTTAATGTTTGAAAAAATCGAGAATCATTTTTTAGTTTTTATTTTTAATTTTTAACAAAACCAATCCTATTCACAAACTGAGTGTTGTAAAGAATACTTTATTTTAACAAACCATTACCCGACAACAAATTGACTGCATTCAATGAATTCATTGAAATAAATTGATTTAACCTTGCTCTTTTAATTTAAAAAGACCTAAGTATTTTTTTAAAGATAATATAAATTTTAAAAAAAACTATTCTTCTAGCCATTTATAATTCTTATGATCTTAAATTCAATTTTGAACAAATTGACTGCATTTTAATGCAATCATGCAATTAACAAACCAAAACTATTTTAAAACTATCATTATTTTTTTTCAAGAAAAATATTTTTTGTTGAAAAAATTTTAACAAAAAATATAAAAATTTTTCAAAATTGTTGGATTATGCATTTAAAAAATGATGAAATTTAAAAAATAATCTTTTTTTCTTTTTATTTTCCTGACCTGGTATTTTTATTTTTTAATTTTGTTCCTATTGCTGTAACAGCTTTTCTTTTTTTTTAAAAAAATTTTTTCATTGTAAGTAATCTGATGAGTCTTTAAATTTTGATACGTTGATTTTTGATTTAAGCAAGTACTAGATTGGTAGTGAAAGGCCAATTTTTTTTGAATATAAAATTCTATTTTAATAATTTCTTCTCTCATAATTTTATTTTTTCTTCCAATTATTTATTCCTACCGACTACAATTATAAAAATTTTTTTTTTTCATCATTTAAATTGATTTATCCTCAATGAATCGTTACTAAAATTTAAATATTCCCCTCTTGATAAATTTTTTGTTTCATTCTTATTCTTTAAATTTTTATCCTTTGGTTTCAAAATCGATCGTTTTAGGTAAAATTTATTTTTAATTCAGGTGAATTTTTAAAATAAAAAATTTTTTATAAAATATTTTTTGATGTAATTTTTTTTGAACCTAAATTAAAGTATTATCATTTTCCTATTTTTTTTTTTTATAATAAATTAATCAATCATTTAATGCTATTTTTTCAAAAGTAAATATTTCTGGTTAACCTAATTATGTACAATAATGGATCATATGCAATATAGGTGAACAATTCAACTAGAAAAATTGAAAATAAATACAATGTATCTAAATACAAATTAGAGACATGTCATAATAGATCATTCCATCTTAAATAAATCAACAATGTTTTGCAGCAATTTTTAACATCAACTTGAGATTTTTCTTGTTAAAAAGTTGAATAATTTTAACACATTCAACATTATGGGTAAAAAATAGTGAATTTTATATAGTTTTTTTTTTTTTTTTTAGCAAAAAAAACAAATTCACGGATTTGGACAAAAAAAAAAAAAAAAAGAATGATGATGAAAAATCCAAAAAAATTTTTCATCCTTTAATAGTCAGTTGTGCTTAGTTTAATTTGTAACATATATAAATGTAAAATAAAAAAAAAGCAAATGTTGATAAGATAGTGAGGGTCAAAAAAATGGCCCAGGCCTCCAATCAGGCTTCCCCCCCACAGTTTCAGTATTTTTTATATATATAAATCATTATGATATAAATTACATCAATGATATGTTTTAAAAAAATATATTTTCTATATTTTTATAATTTTTGTATTTTATATAAATTTTTGTTGATTAATTTCTTTATTTCATTTATATTTGATTTAAAATATAAAATCCAGATAATTTTTAAAATTATTGATTTTTTAAAGAAAAAATTGCTTTAAAATACATCAAATTTTATTGATTGTTTATCAACATTTTTAAAAATCCCATTATTTGTTCATTATTTTCAATATTTTCTTTAAAAATATAATTTTTTGTTTTTTGAAGATTTAAAAAATTTAACATTTTTTTATTTCATTTTAAAAGCTTCTATTAAATATACTTGAGAAGATTTTATAAATATATATTTTCCATTAGTTGTTTAAAATGGTTGAATAAATATTTCAAATTTTGGATTTACATTTCAATTTTTAAATTGTTCTTTTTTTTTACTTATTTTGGTGGCTGAAAATTTTATTTTTTTCAAACCCATTATAAATATAATTTTTCTATAAAAATTTTGTTGGATTAATTAATTTTCACTTTTTTTTTTTATTATATTATTTCTAAAATTTATAAAAAAATTTTAAAATTATTATAAATTTTTTTATTTATATATTCATATAAATAAATTTATTTTATTTCTAATCAAGGATTATTTAAAAAATAATTTATTATTTAAAAAAATAATATATATTTCCTTAAATAAATTTTAAATAAATTATTTATAAATTTATTTTATTTTTTTTTTTTTTTGGATTTAAAAATTGTAATTTGATTTTTTATTTTCATTTTTTATATTATTATAAAATTTTAATTTCCCTTCAAAATTTTTGATTTAGTTGAAATTTTTTTTTTTTTTTTTTTGAAAATTTTCAAGATTTTTAAATTAAAATTTTGATTCATACAATTAATTTTTCTTCTATTTATTTGTAATTGATTAAAATCCCATAAAAAATCTGTATTTAATTTCAATTTCTTCTTTTTTAAAAATTTTTTAAAAAAAAAAAATTTTTTCAAATGTTCATAAATTTTTTTTTTTAAAAATAAAAATCTAAAAATATAAATTCATTTAAAAAAATATAAATATGGATAAAAATATATTTAAAAATATATATATATATATTTCTATTTTATTTTAAAAAAAAATTTTTGTTGAAATATATATAATTATATTATTTTTTGCATTTATTTATATTGTAAAATAATTAAAATATATATTTTTAAATATATAAAATTTTATAAAATTTTTTTTAAAAAAATAAAAAATTTTCAAAATTTTCTTTTAAAAGTAAACAAAAATAATTGGTAAATAGATTTTTTCTTACAAAATTATAACATTTTTTTAGATAAAAAATCAAAAAAAATTTAAAATATATTTTAAAAATATAAAAAAAAAAATTATAAAAATATTTTTTTTTTAATTTTAATATTTATATTGAATCGCAATTTTATTTTTAATAACATAATTAATATGATTTTTTAATAAAATTTATTTCATTTAAATGTTATTAATTTAAATCTTTAATTTCAATAATAAAATAATGTTTAAAATATTTTTTAAAATTTTCTTCAATTTTTCTTTAAATTAAACTTCCAATTTAATTTCATTGAATTATTTTATTAATTCTAACTGAAAAAAAATTTTTTAACGGTTGAATTCATTCAAAATCTTTTTATAACATTTTAAATTTTTTCCTTTATATTAAAATTTATAAAATTTTTGACAAAAAAATAAAAAAAATTACAAAATTTTTTATTTATTTTTTATCAAAATTTTTTATTGTGTAAATATATAGAAAATGTTTTTGGTATCATAAATGAAAAATTAGTTTTCTATTTTTGTTAAAATAACATATAATGGTCAATTTTTTTTTAAATGACATCTGTGAAAATTTTTTTTCTTCAATTTGTAAATAAATTAATTTTAATAATTATTAATTTTACACTAATTTTGTTTTTAAAACCTTTATAAAAAAATTTGTCTTTTTTTTTCGTTCTTTGACAAATTTGTTTATTTTTTTTAAATTTCTCATAAATTTAAAATAAAAATATATATTTTATTAAAATCACTATATGCTTTTTTTTTTTATATAAATAATTTTATTTAAAAAATTGATTATAAAAACAAGCAAAATTTTAAATTTAATATTTATTGGCATTATTTTTCTTGTTTCATAGTTTTTTTTTTTTTAAATTATAAAATTTTTAATATTTTTTTATTTTATTAATGAATTATTTTTTTTTTTTAAATTTTTAAATATTTTTTTGTTTTTGTTGATTTTTATATAATTGTATAAAAATTTTTTTATTAAAGATGAGGATTTGTTGAAATTTCTTTTTAATTTGTTTTTGACATTTATAAATTTAAAAATATATATTTTTTACTTTAAAAAAATTTTTTAATCAAATTTCAATAATATTTAATTTGAAAAAATTTGTTCCAATTCTTGATTTTCATTTTTAAAATAATTTTATCAAAACCTTTTATTAAAGATTAAATCTTTATTTTGAGAAAACTAAAAAAATTTTTAAATTTATATTTATTTTTTTCTTTTAAAATTAAATATTTTAATGAAAAATGAAATTTTTCATTTACTTTATTTATATATAAAAAAAATTTTAATTCATATCAAAATTCTCATTTTTTCCATTTCTTCTTTGTACAATGATAAATATCTCGTTTAATTTCATTTGAAATAAACTATAAATTAATTTTTTAAATTTAAATTATAATTTTATAATCATATTCTTTATATCTTTTCAAACTTATTTTTTTTTTTTTCAAAATTAAAAATTTTTTTTCTTTTTCTTTAAAAATTTACTTTTTTTGTCATCAATTGATTATAAAATAAAAAATTTTTTGTTTTTAAATGATATTTAAAAAATGATTTTTTCAAAAAAAATGAATTTTTTAAAATTTGATTGAATGAATTTAAATTTTTTATTATGGAAAATATTTTGAATTTTTTTAGTACAAATTTTTTGAAAAAAGAAATTTTCAAAGTTATTTGAATGTATTGAAATATTTTTTTAATAAATATTTGAATTATAAAAAATCTTTTTTTTTTGTTGTATTAAAAATTTTATAATTTTCTTTAAATTTTAATTCTCCAACTTATAATATAATTTCAAAAAAAAATGGAAAATCTAAAATACTATTTTTAAATGTTTATTTTTTTAAATTTTCTAGATAAAAATTTTACAATTTAATCTTTTGTTTCCTTTTATTTTTTTTTTTTTTTAAAATTTTTTTTTGGAATTTATTTTTGGTTTTAAATTTTAATTAAAAAAAAATGTTTTTTTAAATTTAAATAAATAATATTTTTGAAAAAAAATTTAAAAAAATATAAATTTTTAATTTTATATTTAATATTTATTTTTTTTTTTATAATTTGTTTTCAAATTTATATTTTAAATTTGCATTTTAAAAATATAAAAAATTTTTTTTTTAAATTTTATAATAATTTTTTTTTTTTCAATTTTTATTTATGTTTCAATATAAAATTTTTTTTTTTATATAAATGAAATATTTTTGAAATTTTTCAAAATACAATTCTTTTTTATTTTATTTTTTTTTAAAATATTAGGAAAATAATAAATTAAAATTTTGTCAAATCCATTTAAATTAAATAATTTCTAATTTTTTTTAAAATTATTTAAAATTTGTATTTATTTTTTTTAAATATTTTTATTTATTGATTTATCCTTTAATTAAATTATTTAAAATTTTTTTTTTTTAAATTTTATATATAATTTCTTAAAAAATTTTAATCTTATTTTTTTTATTCAAATAAAAATTATTTTTTGGTTTTTCAAATTTTATATTTAATTTTCAAAAATTTTTTAAAAAAATTAATTAAAAACTCTAAAATTTTTTTTTAAGTATGCATTTTTCATTAAAAAATGATATTCAATTTTAATGATATATATATAAAATTTTATATCATTGAAAATTTTTAAAATTTTAAATTTTTTGAAATTTTAATTAGATTTATTTAATTGTTTTTGAATTTATTTTTTTAAAATTCATTTTTTTTGTAAAATTTTTTTATTTTTTTTTGAATTAATGTTTTTAAATCAAATCATAAATCTAAAAAATATCAATAAATTTTTGCCAATGTTTTTTTTTAATATTTTTTTCAATTATTTTTTTTTTTATTTTAATTACATTTTTTGTTAAAAATAAATAAATTCATAAATTTAAATCATGCAATAATTTTGTTCCATTTTAAAATTTTTTTTAAAAAAAATTAGATATTTTTTCAATATAAAAAAATTATTAAAAATCAATGCTCAAAACATTTTTATTAAAACAAAATAAAATGAATATATTTCTTTTAATCTATTTCAATTTATTTATTTTTAATTGGAATTATTTTAAATTTTTTCAAATATTTGGATTGATAAATTTCCATAAAATTCATTAAAAAATAAAAAAATATTAAAAAAATTATATTGTTTTATTTTATTTCTTTTAATTTCAAATGTTTATTTATTAAAGATAAATTTTTTTTATTTTTCTGGCAATTTATCATTATTTTTTTTGGGAATATAAATTTTTTTTTGCTTTTTTTAAAATAAAAAAAAAATTTTGCATTTATTAATTAAAAAAATTTAATTTTTATTTTCTTATATTTTTTATTTTTTTTTTTTTTTAATTTTTATAAAACAAATAAGATTATAAAATCCTTTATTTTCAAAAAAATTCATAATTTTTAAAAAATTTTTCTTTTTTATGTTTTTTAAATTTTTTCAAATTTTGAAAAACAAATTAAAAAATTCATTAAAATTTTTTTTCATTTTTTAAATCTGTTTGGCATTTTTTTGATTTTTTATTATTAAGAATAATTTTTTTTTTTGTATTTAAAACTAAATTTTTTTTCTTTTTTTATTTTAAAATTTTTCAATTTGTAATTTTATTTCTTTTATTTATAAAAAATATATATGATAAAAATATTCATATTTAATTTTTTATGTAATTTTAAAAATATATTTTATTTATTTACTTTTTATTTTTTAATATATAAAAATGGATTTTATTTAAATATTTCTATTTTCATTTTCATATTAAAATTTGTTTTTTTTTTATTAATATATTACCGTAAACTTTTTATACATTTATATTTTTTTTTTTCATATTTGTATAAAATTTTATAAATTTTTTTTCATTAAAATTAAAGATTTTTCAATTTATATCAAATTTTGATCAAAATTAAATAAATTTTTTTTAACAAAAAAATATTCTTTTTTTATTTTAATTAAATTGTTTTTTTTTTATATTTGAATCAATTCAAAATTTTTATAAGATTTTTTTTTTCATTTTAATTATTTTTAAAATTTGAATTTTTTCAAAATAAATAAAATTTTTTTCTGATAATTAAAAAATTTTTTTAAAAAATTATTATTTTGAAATAAAAGTATGTGAAAAAAAAATGATTGAATAAATTTTTTTTTTACATTTTTTCATTTTTTTTTGAAAAATTTAAATTTGTGATTATTTGTTGGATTTTTAAAAATAACTTATTGAAAAAAATTTATTTGAAAATCTTTTATAAATTTATATATATTTTAAATGTAATTTTTTAAAAATTGTAACAAAATTTTTTATTTCAATATTGTTAAAAATAATTAGATAATTTGTATCTTTAATATATAATGATTAAAAAATAGGAAATGTTTTCTATATATCTCCACAAAAATAAGAATTTCTAAATTGACAATCATTTATTTTAAAATCAATTGAAATTTTAAATTTTTCTAAAATCATTTTAAAATTTTATTTTTATTTAAATTTTGACTGTATTATTTGTGTTGATTATTAATTTTTAAAATAATATTTTTTCCAATCATTTAAGTAAATTGATTATAATTATATATGGAATTAAAATGAATCAAAAATTATCAAAAAAAAATTTGAAAGTTTTTAGTAATATTTCTTGAAGAATCAAAATTTGAAAATCAAAATTTTGCTTTTCTTTTAAATCATTTTTGCATTAAAAATTGTTTTTAAAAAGGAAATTTAATTCTTTCCTTGTTTGTGGTAAAATTTTGCATTTAAAATAAGAAATTTTATATACTTTTATTAACAATTTAAATTTTTTATGTTTTTTTTAAATTTATTTCAAATTTTTTTTTTTTTATATATTATTTTAAATTCAATTCCTCAAAAATAAAAAAAATCAAAAATTTGTTTTTTTTAAAATCTTAAAATTATTTTCATTCAAATTATATTTTCAATTTTATTTAAATTTTTTGTTATTTTTTAAAAAAATTTGGAAATAAACAAAATTTCAATTTTTTTTTTTTTTTTTTTATTTTAGTTATTGGTTTTAAAAAATTCAAATTTTTTTCTAATGAATTTTTGATTGAGATTTCTTTTTTTAATTTTTTGTAAATTTCAACATTTAAACTTAACTTTTTAAAATTGCAATTGTTTTATGATGAAAATTTTCAAAAAAAAAAAAATTTCAAATTTGAAAATTTTTTATTGAAAATTAAATTCATTTATCAAAAAATAAAAATCATTTTTTATGATTCTTCAGAATTCGATTTCCATTTAAAATGAAAAATAAAAGTTGAAAATTAAAACATAATTAACCATTTTTTTTTAGTATATATTCAAACTTTATGAATATTTAATAATAAATATTCTTATCATTATATATTTTTTATATATTTTTTTTTGCAAATAGAATTTTTCTTATTTTTTTTTTAAATTTAAATATAATTTTGATTATTTACAATATAAATTTAAATTTAAAATGGTCTTTCTGAATTTCTTTTTTTTATTTATTTCAGATATATTTTTAAACATTATTTATTATGAATATGTCTGTTCAATCTAAAATCATTCAAATGTCGTTTTATTTAAATTTTTTCAAAAAAAAAAAATTTATTAAAAATTTCTTTTTTTGCCATTTTTAAACAAATGGAAAATATTTCCATTGTTTAAAAATTATTTGTATTTTCAAAATTTAGTAACTTTTTTATAAATTTCATTTTATTTTTAAAATGGAAATTAAATTTTTTTTTAAATTCAAAAAATTTTTTTTTAATTCAAATATTTAAAATTTCTTAAAAGAATTTTAAATCTTTTTTTCAATATTTCCATTTTAAAAAAAAAAATTTTTTTTTTCTTTTATTTGAAATTTTTCTTAAAATTGTCTAATTATTATTTTGATATAAAATGTTATTTCAATTTTTCAAAAAAAAAATATTTTTAAAATTTAAAAGACAAAATAAGATTTGGTTTTAATTTCAATTTTTCTTTTTTATTTTTTTAAAAAAACAAATGTTTTTCTTTATTTAATTATAATTTTAACAATCTTTTTGAAATGTTGTAAAAACATGGGCTTAGATATTTTAAAAAATTTCATTTTAATTTTTGATTCATGAAAAAATAAAAATTTTCAATCTGATTCTTCAATATTTTGTATTTTTTGAAAAAAATAAATAAACTTTTTTTAAAATTTTTTCATATTATTTTAATCTAATTTATGATGTCAAAAATAATATCAATAAATTCTTACAAAAAAAAAAACAAATTTTATATATTTTTTTATTTATTATATTTCTGAGATGAAAAATTATATACATTATTTACATTATTCGGACTATTGTCCTCATCTTTGTCGCCATATTTATCACGACGTTTCGGCCGTTGTACGCTCCGGCCTTCTTCAGGTGGTTGGAATTTCGAACTGAACCCTGTATTTCGCTCACTGGGGTAGACTGTTCTAGTTCCACATGCCATGTTTAATCAGTTATCTCCTGTTAATTTTCCCTCTCCACCGCCTAACCAGGTATTGAACCCACACTATTTGGGTCCTGTCACTGGATCTAACCAACGCCTTTATCCACTGTGCCATGTGTCCTTGAGGACATCTGTGTATGAATTTCTGGGTATTATAAACCTAATGTCTTCAGCAACCATTTTTTTACCAGTGCTCATATTGCAATTTTTTTGCTGTTATCATTGCATGTTTTTACCAGAGCTCATATTGCAATTTTTGTTGTTATTATTGCTTTTCTCTGGCACTCCTTATTACTGGTTCCCATATTGTATTTATTTCTATGCTTGGTCGGCTCAGGAGATTTTTGTGGCCTAGCATATGTGCTGATTCCTTAAGTTTACGAATTTTCCAATGGTGTTCTTTGTCTATGATCTCAACCTGATCCCACAGAGGGCGGTGATCTCCTTTTCTCTCCATATGTGGTCAGCCACGCCTGATTTTTCACTTCCCCCTCGTGTTACAGCTTTCTGGTGTTCTTGAAGCCTTACCTTAAGGGGGCGGCCTGTCTCCCTTTATATTTCTTTCCGCAGCTGCACGGGATAGCGTACACACAGTCTTTAGTCATGTTCTCCTCTATGGGGGGGTCTTTACTCAGGAGAGATATCTGCGAAGTGTCGTCAAGCTTTTGAAGGTTGTCCTGATGTTATATGGACCGCAGATCCTTTGTATTTTCTCTGATAACCCCTTCACATAAGGCAGGCAGACTGTTTTCTGAGTGTTGTTGTCCCCTCTCCTAAAACCCGCCTATCCCAGTTTTTTGGGGGCTGCTGCCATGTACCCAGGGTAGTTGTTACGTTGTAGGGTACTACTTATACTGACCAATTCTTTATCTAACGTCTCTGGATCGCCACTTATGACTTTTGCTCGGTGTTGTAAGCAGAATTTGATCCTTTCTTTACGCTGTATGGATGGTGGGAGTTGAAATTGAGGTACTGTCCGGTGAATGTCAGTTTACGGTATACGGATGTCTTGAACCCATGCTCTGTTCGAGATATTAGAACATCCAGGAATGGGAGTGTTTTGTTACTCTCTTTCTCCATTGTGAACTGTATTGAAGGTCTTATTGAGTTCACATGGTCCAGTAGAACCTGAACATCTTTTTCTGGTGTTTTCAGGGGAAATAAAATTGATGAAAAATCTAACAAATTTAAATTCAATAAAAACTTTAAGATATAGATTCTAATCCATTTCTCAAAGTATTCCATTATATATTCGCTATTTTCAGGGCGTTATAATCCTTGGCAGGTTTTAAAAAGCCCTCATCCTTTGTCGAATATATTGTATCCCATTTTATGTTTTTTTTTTATTTGTAAATAAGATAAATCATATAAATTGATTATCTATTTATTTCTTATGTTCCGTTTTTTTTTTTGAGTCTGATTTCTAATCTGTCTCTGACTTTGGGTAATGTATCCGTGATTTTAATGTTACAAAAATGAAAAGAATCCTCCAGTCAAATACAAAGTTAGATAAATTTAATCCAATAATTGAAGATTTTATTCTGATTTGATTTTATCTCAGTTTTATTACAAATATGATTCTTTTCATATTTCCATCAATGGGTTTATTATATTTACAAAGGATAACAATCAGAAATTAATATTTCTATACCGTGGTGGATTTTGAAAAAAAAATAAAATATATATTTTTATTTAATAAATGTATAAAAATCAATCTATTGAATGTTGAAATAATTGTTCCATTATTTTTATAAAAAATTGTTTCCAAAAAAATTTTAGGAAAAGTGAAAAAAAAAAACAAAAATTTCATTTTTTAAAAATTTTTTTTTTTTTTCCATAATTTTTATTTTTGTCCTTTTCAGGTTGTAATAAAGAAAATAAATATCTCAAAATTAACAAAAGGTTTAGGTTATAATTTTTTCTATTATTTGAAAAAAAACCGGGTTAACAAATCTGTAAAAAATCTTTTACTTCAAATTTTTCTTCCCCCCAGTAAAATTAAACAACAATTAATTCATTTAACAAATAATTTAAAATTAATATGATATAAAAAATGTCTTTTTTCTTTATTGATGTTGAAAATCTTTTTAAAAGATTTTATTTGAAATAATAAAAAAAAATAATTTTCACATCTGGTTCAAAGATTTTTCATTTGCTTATACGTTTTTTAATGAAAAAGGAACTAATTGACATCACCTATATTTCAATATAATATACAATTTAAATCATGATTTAAATTTGTTCTGACAATTTATTTTTCAAATGAAATCTAAAAATGGAAAATTTATAATAAATCTTTTTATCTTTCAAAATTTTTCGACATTCTTTTATCTGATGATTCTAATTTTTTCATATTTTATTTATGTCTATATTATCCGTCTATATTTTTTGCCTGAATTTTTATCTTCTACTTTATATAACAGGCCTTTATGATTTTTTTATGAGTTTCTAAAATCCTCTTATAAGATTCGTGTTTAAACCCCATGTTTCCTCAAAATAAAAAATAAAAATTTTTTTTAAATTTTGTCTCAAACTGTTTTTTTTTTTGTCATTTTGGCTAAAATTTGATCTTTCAAATAAAAACTTTGATCTACAAAATTTTTAATATTTTTTAAACTATGGATATTGAAATTTCCATTTTTGATTAAAAGGACTGATTTTCTTGATATTTGTGTAAAGGTCAACAGTTTTAAAAGGGTATAAATGACAATCTGGCATAAAATATTGAAATAAACAACTATAAAATAGATTAAATATTTATTGTTATTTTGTTTCCTTAAAAAATTTGAATTTTTATAATCTTTATTTCCCAAATTAAAAAAAATAAAATGGAAGTTGTTTTTTTTAAAAAATAATGTTTTTAAAATTTCCAAATTCAAACTTAAAAATTGAAAAAAATTCTTTCGAATGATTTGATAACGGAAAGGCAAATTTGAAAAGATTCAAATGATAACCAAAATTTGAATTAAATATAATATAATTTATAAAATATTAAAAAAAACATATATTTTCATTTAAAATTTTCCCTTTCAACAGTGTGGTAAATATGGTTGAATAAACCAGATGATTTGAAAATAAATTTTGTTGAAAATTTATAAAATTTGTTGATTCTTTAATATCTATTTAAAATAAATTTGTATTTTAAAAAATTCAATAAAAATATTCTGGTTGCATTTCTTTAATATATTTTTTCTCAATAATTTGGCATAAGTGAATGTATTATATAAAATTGAATTATTTTTAATAAGAAATTCTGTGTGCAACAATTTTTTTTCCTTGATTTAAATTTCTTTTTTTATCTCAGTTTATTCTAATTCTGGCTTTTAATGCTAAAAAAATTGATGATTTGTTTCTCAGAAAAATAAACAGTTCAGGAGAATTTCCAGGGTATAATAAATTTCAAATAAAAAAATTTTAAATGAAAATAAAAATTTTTTATATCCCACACTTGTTTAGACATTACTATTAATGTTTTTTTTAGATTTTTTTCAATTGTCACAATGAAAAAAAAATTTAAACTTTTTTTAAATTAATATATTTAAATTATGTCATCATGTTGCATCATTTTAATTTATTATATTTTTATGAAGATGATCTTTTTATTTAATTTGTAAAATAATTAAAATTTCAATTTTATTTCAAACTTTGATTTGTTAAATATTTAATAAAAATGAGATAAAAATCATATAAATCATATCTACAAATATATAAAATATATTCTAATATATTTTCTTATTAATTATTAATTTCATAAAAATTCATTTTATAATTTAAAAATTTATATTTTTTTTAATTATGTTCATTTATAATTGGTATTTTAAATTTTTATATCTTCTAAAAAAATTTTTTTTGAACCTCATTATTGTCAATCCATTATTGAAGATTCAATTTTTTTTCATATATATATATTCCTAAACTATTTAATTGTTGATTAACATTTTGATTCATATCATTGTTTTTGAATTTTTCAAAGAAATACATCAATTCTTCCAAACCACTTTCTATTTCAACTTTCCACAATAATGCCGTAAAAAAATTAAAATTGAAAAGTTAAAAGTGGAATTAGAACATTTTCATTTATATAAATTTATAATTTTATATGTAAAAATATTGTCCATTTTGAAATAATATTATTAAAAAAATGTTTTTAAATTTTTTTTTATTTCATAAAAAAAACTGGAAACATAAATCTAAATTTAATTTTTGTTTTATTCAAAATTATATTTTTCACATTTAAAAAAATTCTTACAATTTTAGATCAAAAACATAAAATATAAAATTTTCAGAAAATAGATTTTGAAAACATCATTTTAAAAAATTACTGCCAAAAAAAAGTGGTCATTAT
Organism: Acanthosepion pharaonis; assembly: GCA_903632075.3. Taxonomy (NCBI): domain Eukaryota; kingdom Metazoa; phylum Mollusca; class Cephalopoda; order Sepiida; family Sepiidae; genus Acanthosepion; species Acanthosepion pharaonis. The sequence continues at coordinate 53,812 of CAHIKZ030001970.1, read as the reverse complement.
ATTATATATATTTTTTATTGTCTTTTTAAAAATAACAAAGTTCATTTTTTTATTAAAGAAAAAATGTTATTTCTTTATGAACCTGGAATAGATAAGATTCTTTTTAAACAACTGAATTTTTGAATCCAATGAATGTTTTAAATTTAAATCTTCAACGTTTGAATCGTTTTATTTTTCATTTTTTCATTCGTGGCTTCTAAAAATTTTCTTTAAATATTTAAATTCCAATTTATCACCCATAAAATTTATAAATTATATATATATATATAATATATATTTAAAAAATTTCTATATATGGTTATGCATTCTATTGTTTGATGGATATGAGAATATTTCAGATGTAGCGTTCTTGAAATAATCTTAGTAAATTTTAAACGTGTTTTAATAAAAAATTCATATATATATGGATATCTATAAATTTTATATAAATTTCAAAAAAATACATTCCAATTTTTTCCAAGAATTTTAAAGTTTTTCTTTTAAACTGTGTTTTATTTTTTTTTTCAGAAAATAGAATAACATTAAAGACCTAAAAAATATTATATGCTGAATTTATAAAATTTTATTTAAAACCCATATACAAATTTTAATAATTCTTGAGTTATGAAAATATGTCGGATAAACAAAAAATTAAATGATCTCCGAGGACGTATATATATGCATAGTATATATTTATATTTTTTTTCCGAAAGGTTCTTAATAAAATAAATTTCTTAATTAATCAAACAAAATATATTTATTATAAATGATTTAACTTTAAATTTAAATTATTTCATGGTTTCAAGAATGGTGATTTATTTTAATGGCAGCAAACAATCTTTAATAAAAAACCTTTTTTTAATATATATATATATTTAGATATTCATATATATAAATTATAACCGAATTTTTATTTTAAAATCTTCTGTATATTAAAATGTTTCCATAAAAAATAATATAATTCTTTTTTTGTTTGTCCCCTTGTTATTGTTTATTTAATTATATTAAATTTATATATTTGGGTTGTGTCAAAAGATTTTTGCAAAATCAACAAGTGTGAAAACATGTTTAATGTAAACAAGTTTGTGTTAAATAAATTGGCAAAATAGGTTTTTTTTAAATTATGATCCAAAATTCTTCTAATATTTTTTTTCCATAAAAAACATCAGTAAAAATATGAAATTATACTTTCCGTAAAATTTAAAAAAAATTATTCCATCGATAATTTTCTAAAATTTATTTCGAAATAAATCAGTTGAAACTTGTTGTTCAATTACCTGTGTTCCTTTCCAATTTTAGATATGAAACTGTTCATTTAGTATTCATCTGAACATATTCATTTATATCATGATATTCCATAAAATCAAATTAAAAAATATTACAATTTGTTTTTTTAGAAATTTGATCCTTCTTTTTTGAATTTCAATTTGAATAATTTTTTTCATTTAAAAAACTTCTTGAAAACTTAAAATAAAAAAATCAATTTCCTTAAGAAAAAAGTTGTCGAATAATTCTAATTTTTTTATATTGAAATTCTCAAATAAAGAGATAATTCATTCGTTTGGATCGAATATTAGATTCTGGAGTTTCTTTAAAGAATTGAATTCTTTAATTAAAAGTGACGTTTTGGTTTCATAAAGAAAAGTTTGAAAAAAATTTTTCTTTGGGAGAACGTTTATCTTCATATTCTTAAATTTCTTACATAAAAAAATTATTACATTTATTGAAAATGCTATTAAAATCGGAATAAAATGGAAAAATAAATGTTTTATTGAGCCTCTTAAATTGCAAAACATATAAAATGACAAAATTACAATTCATCAAAAATTCAAATTATAAGGTTTTGTTTTACACATGTTTTATTCAACGAAAAGATGTTTACTCTGATTAAAAAAAAAAAAGGATCTTTCCGTTATAAAAATAATATATTTGCTACATTTTCAAAGTTATCCGTTTCCGTTGAAATAAAGAATGATGGTTGACCAACAAAAAAACATAATTATTTAATAATAACTTACATGTCAGCAACATTTAAGCCATTAAATATGTTCATTATAATTTTTGGATTATGTGTATATTGGACGCAATTGATTAACAAAGAAAAATCTAATTAAATATTTAATCAATCAAAATGGCTAATTAAATTTCAAACAAAGTGACTTAAATTATAAAAAAAATAAAAAAAAAACATAATAAATTCAATAATATAATTGAACTATATATATAAAATAAATATATATTCAAATAGCATATGTAATTTATGGACTCAAAAAAATTTATAGATAATTTAAAAATATATATATATATATATATATATATATATATAATCTCGTATATAAAAGGAAATTCATAATAAGACGCAACAAATTTTAAAATTTATTTCTGTTTTTTGTATTTCTAGAAAATAATGAACATCCAAGGTTACATCTGAGACCCCATTTTGGTTAACAATTATTTTTATGAGGTAAATATTCGATTTTTATTTCATTTTTATTAAATCCACATTTTCACCAAATGTCAATCAATGTTTATGGCCAATGTTTTTTATGACCCTCAAAAACCTTAAATATTTCAACTTTATTTTTAAATAATTAAATTAGAGATTTCAAATATTTTGGAAATGTAGTGAAAAATTATTTTGTGATTTTTATTTAGAAAATTTTTTTTTTTATAATTTTATATTATATTTGAAATTAAATCTTCAATGATAAAATGAAAGACAAAAACTTTGGATAATTTACCCATACAGGTTTAAATTAAATTAATATTATTCCCCAAATTTATAACAAATATTAAGATAATAATTTTGTATTTAATTGTATTCAATTCAGATAACAATTTTAATCATTAAATTAAAATTTTTAACCGCTTCATACATTGTCACCATTCAATTTTGACTTAAATTGGTAATATGAAGTGCTTTTTAAAAGTTCAACTTACAAATACCAATGTTCCTATTATTGATAGGTATAGATTTAAATATTAATTTATGAGTAATTGATTGTCGACACATATTTGCTAAGCGGCAATATTTTATGCATATAAATAGATAGACCTGTGAAACTATTCATTTGCTGAAGAAAGAAAAATGAAATCTTCGATATTCTTTTTAATTTTATTCTGGTTTTGAAATGAAAGGAAAAAAAATTTTCTTTTTTTTTTTCTATGCAATCATTTGGTTTGATACATCGATGGTAACAATGTTTTAATGGATAAATAAATATTTTAATCAAAGTTTCGTCAGATTGACGAATGGATATATTTAATAACAAATTTTAAGGTGAAACATCCTTGTTATCTACGTTCAGTAAATCTATTGATTACACTAATAAAACAAAAGGGGATATTTATCAAAAATGAATTAAGGGTTTATATTTAATTTATTTGAAACATCAGTTTAGAATATACGAAAAAAATCATATAGCCTTTTCAAAAAAATTTACGCCAGGTTGTTAAATTCTGATTTGATTGAATTTGAATCGACAAAACATATGTCGACCGCAAGAAAGTTTTAATCATAGATTAGTTTTATTATTGGTTAAATATGATTAGTTTTTCGTGGTAGATTATGCAAATTATTTTTTATAATTTTTAAATTTTATTTCTAATATTTTAAGGATTGTTTGATTTTTAAAAACATGTTTTGTTTTTATGAAAGATGGTGGCAGTCGCTCATTGTCCGTTTTTTTTAGATATTTTTAAATAAATTTGAATATGTAAAATAAATTTTACTTTAAATGATTTCATTTAAAAAATTTTATTCTTAGAACTTAGTCCACTTTAAAAATTTTCTCTTTTTTATAAATTTTTGAAAACATTCATTTAATTTCTATAAAATTTGTATATAAAAACAAATATTGATGATATATATTTCCAATATTGAAATATTATTTTTTACCCATTTTAACTATAAAACTCAATAGTCCACACACACACATAAATATTGATATTTTAATGAAATATTTAAATAAACCATATTTAAATGTATAAAGTTCTTCAAAATAGACAATCAATTTAAAAAGCTGTTCTATTTAAAAATATTCATATATATATTATATATATATATATATATATAAATATATATTATATATATAAATTTTATTTTTAATATAATATTTTTTTTATGATTCCTTTTCTTTTATTTTAATACCAAATCTTAATTAAATTCAAAATAATTGTTTTGTGTTTTAATTATATTTTTTGATATCTTAGAGAACACATTTATTAAAAATTGTTTTTTCTCAAATTCTCATTTTCTTTCCTATTTCATTATTATATTTATTTCAAAAATTTGGCAATTTTTTTCAGTTTTTGAATATTTATTTGCCCGATTTTTATCAAAATTTTTTATCATTTAACCTTAAACAAGCCTAACATAAATCTTAAAAATTCTGACGTCCATTTTCTCAAAATTATTCGTTTTTAACTTGCCATTTTTGAAAGATATTTAAATTTTTCTTTTCATTTTTTCAGCGTAACATCTTTTTGGATCACAAAAATTGCTGTATCAAGAAATTCAGGTTTAAATATATATAAATCACATATATAAAAAATCTTAACTTATTTCTTAAGATGCCATATGCAACACTGAACATGGTATATCGTTCTTTATATATTATTTTTAAAAAATTTTGAAAATTTCATGAAGATGGAAAATCTAATGTTTTAGTCATGGGAGGATATTCGATAATCCTTTTTATACTCTATGAGATATTCTATCAATTGTATAAATAAAATCAAATATTAATCATTTTAACGTTTTAAAAATTTGATAAAAAAAAAAATTTTAAAAAAGATAAATTTTATTTATATATAAATATAAATATTTATATATATATTTATCAATATAAAGCGTATATATAAACTTTATATATTTTTGAATATCATACATATATCAAAAATATAGGAAAGTTTTGATCAGAACAATATATTCACATAGTAAAAGTATTCGTCAATTAATTATGGCATTAGTTAATTTTGGAATTACATTATATTTAAATTTGTATAAATTAAAGATTTTTAAAAAAACAATTTAAACACTATCAGTGTTTCAAAAAAATTATATGTTTTATCAAATATATATTAAATAAATAATAATATTTATGTTGGTCACTTCATGTAACTCAAAACATCACGACATTTGACAATACATTTTGATGATAACTCTAACATTTTTAGGCATTAAAAACAACATGCCTGAATGCATACACAATTCATTGAAAATCCTTATGAAAAAACACAACTATACTTAAACATGAAAACAATAAACAAAAATAAAAAAATTCTTGAAGCTATATACATAAAACAGTTGAAACCTAACCTGAACAAAATAAACTATGAAATCTCCACAAATATTCTTAAATGCCTATAACTGATAACAGAAGCCATTGGTTTATACCAACGGCTTCCCATACTTAATACTTCTCGTTTTCACTCTCGCGTGGTCATGTGTGACGTCATGAGCTGCGGTGCGATTTTTTACTTCCAGCGTCTCGTATATACACGAGTTTGTCGTTGCTTTGAAATTTTCCATGCAAACAAAAACAGACTATCATTATTGTTTTGTCCGTGTATTGTTTAATATATTGTAATGTAATTGTCATCTTTGATAATGGCTTATGTAAGCCGAAAGCTTAGATAGGATTAAAAAACATGTATCAATATTGTGATTTTCTTTCTTCTTTTAATGATAATGTTATTAAGCTTATCAGACGATATGAAAAGAATTTACATAAAATAGATAGACAAAACTTGTCTATATTATTTAATGAAACATGCATCAATATAAATATATATATATATATATATATATATATATATATATATATATATATATATATATATATACATATATATATAGACTTGATATAAATTATATATTATTTTATTTTAAACAAATTTTTACAGCAATATTAAGTCAAACATGTTATTGTATTTTTTTAATTAATGAAAAGATTGTTCATCATTAACAAGGTGACTGAATTTGAAAAAACCACCAATCATGATTAATGAATCTTCTCAAATTTTGAAAAAAATTTACTTTATAATTATTCACTTGAAATGTATAGCATCAGAAAATGGAAGATTAAAAACAAAATTAAATTTAAAAAAATGTTTTTTTTTTTGAGACATTAAAATTTTTTCCATATTTTTTGCTGCATTAAAATGAGATTGAAGGATTTTTTTTTTTCAACTGCTAAAACAGTTTTTTATTGATCCTAATTATTCACTATATTTAAACAGAATTTACAAAAAAGAACTAAAAAACAAACTTTTAAATTTTTTAAAGTTCATATTAAATATATAAAAGAATCGTAGTTCTTTCAACTCATACTAATAATGAAACTTACTGAAGATGAGAGATAAAATTTAATTATAATAAATTAAATTTTATGATAAGATTTTTGGCAAATAACAATTATATCTTGCTAAAAAAATTTAAAAAATTCTCAACTGCAAGCCGAATTTATTTGAAAATATTTAGAAATTGTATTCTTTTATAGTGAAAATTTTAAAAAATTGTTTTGAGCTTCCTTTATATGCTAGAAGGAGATTAAAAAACAAATTTTTCTTTTAACGAAATAATTGAAAATGTATTCCCATAATCCGTATAAATGAAATTATAATTTGCAGTTTCATTTACATTCTGACGTTTTTTGTTTGTCTTCTGTAAAATTTTTTCAATGAAAAAAAATTTAAAAAAAATAAAAACAAAAATAGAAATAAATTTTGTATAAAATTGGATATATGTTTTTAAAAATCAAATAAACAGAAGGAAAAACCCAAAATTGCATTCGTGAATATAATAAGAAAAAGAAAATGACAATTTTTTAAACATTTAAGGAAAATTCTTGTTGATTTTATGCAAAAATATATAAATATATATATATATATGAATGGAGATCATCCATGGTTTTTGTTAAATATCATTTGTGAATTGATTGACAATAATGTAAAAATTTAATTTCTGTTAAAATTTTAAAGAAAATAGAAATTTCAATATTTATTCAATCAATTCAAAGAAAAAAAAAGGATTACAAATAGTATTCATAGTTTTCAAGTTTTGGCTTAAAAAGAATTTTTTATTTGGGTAAATGAAATAAATTAAATGTATTTTTGAACAAAAGAAATTTTATCCAAAATTTAAATTGTTTTAAAATAATTATTCGATTTAATCCATTTGATATCAAATTTAAAATTTCTATTTCTTATTATATTTTTTTTTTCATCTAAATCTAAATTTTTCACAAAATCTATTGTCAATAATATTTTCTGAGGATAAGTAAAAAAAATAGAATTAATGAAAAATCAAAAGGATTTGATAAAAAAAAAAATGAGCAGAAAGAAAAACGGTGGTACCTCGTATGCCAATTTGTTTTTTTTGATAAATTCATGGATAGCAAAAGGGAAAATAAAAATCTTATTATATTGAATTAATTTAAATGTGGTACCCAAACCAAAATTTGCATGGAAGGGTTTGTCTGAAACTTAGAAAAATAAAAAACACAATCACTGATCCAAACAAACTACAAAAATTTTTTAAAACTAAAATAACATTTAAGAACTTTTTACCATTTATAATTTCAGATCGCCATTTTTCAAATGAATACCTTTTAATTCTCATTTTGCAATAATTCTGTCTGGGGGGTAGGAAAAAAAATAGATAAAATATTTCAATTTCAATGTCTGTTTATAATGTACAAAATTTATATATAATTTTTGAAAAAATGAACAAGTTAATAAAAAATTTTTCTTTCAAAAATTAATTTTCAGAAAAAAACTTTTCCTTAAATAAAGCGATAAATAATTTAAATAAATGTCGTGGAAACTATATTTAAAAACACACTTTTAAATGCAAAAAAAAAAGATCCACCAGAGAACTTAAATCTCCGGACTTAAATTCCTTCAAAATATAAATTAAATAAAATTGAGACAAAAAAAAAAAAAAAAAAGCCTACAATAATATGCAATAAAATTAACTTTAACATTGAATGAAGAAAACTGTTTTGACAAAAGATTTTTTAACCTACTAAATTTTGTTTGAAAAAAATATTTCAACATATTTCTGATAATTAAGTTTGTATGCCGAAGGAGCATCAAAATGCCATTGTAAACAATAATTTTTTCAACAGATATAAATTTATTAAAAATTTTCCCAAATGATTCCAGAATTTGTCGTCTTTTTAAAGTTAACAACAATTAATAATGTTTTAAAAGACAAGATAATTTGGAAGAGGTAAAATAAACTCACCCAAAAATTTATTTCTGATGTTTGTTAAATTAGACAGAAAAAAACATGTATCAGCATTAGCCAACGGCGTACCAGATTTTTGAAATGTAAAACTTCAAGGATGAAGAACTTTTTTTAACGAATCCATGATAACTTCACAGTTTTAAAGAGAATAAATTAAAAGAAAAAAAATTTTTCATTTTTCACCGACTTGGCGAAATGAACATTCCTTTGAATTATTTTTAAAATTTTTTCGCTCATTTAAAGTCTCATTTTTATATAGATGGTCGTTCGAAACACCATTCAAATGAATGATGCCTCGTCGTTAGTTTGCAAAATCAAGATAATATTATTTTTATATGGAGCTGCAAATATTTTTTTCGTTTTAGGAGATCGTTTTAATAGAAATGATCTTTTAATGCTTTTTTTTTTTTAACGCCATTTTGTCGCCCGTCAGAGAAATTATTCAAAACAATCCGACATTCACCTGAAAAAGACCGGATTTTCTCTAACGGTAAACGGCGAGAATGTCTCAATTCAAATTTTTTTAAAATTTGGGGAATTTGAAGTTCCTAAAAAATTCACCTTCCTTCCAGAATTCATTAAAAAAAACAAATAATTTATAAAATGCAGGTTATATTGACGAATTTTTTTCTTAACACATTTTACAAATCCCGCCTTTCAAAGGGTGGAACCAAAAAATTTCCCTTAGAAGGAGAAGATAAAAGAACTAGTTCCATTTCTTTGGTGGGCGTTAATGGAAAAACAGAAATTAGGTAAAAATCCTAATCCATTGTTTTTCAGAAAAATTTTTCTTTTCTTTAATTTTTCTCCTCTGAGATTTCTGACATCATACTGGAATAACTTCGCAAAATTAAATTTAATCCCCTAAACCGTCTCTGTCGAACATTGTTTCTTTTTTTTTTTTTCAATCTTGGCTCAAAAACTCTGAACAAAATTCTATTACATTGTCAGTTTAAGCGGAGTGCCTAAAAGAAGGTTTTTTAATTATAAATTTAAAAAAATGGAAGGACATAAGGATTTTTTTTATAAAAGAAAAGGTTAACACAAGAATTGTATTTTAGTGACAATTAATAAACTTTTCAACATTTTCAATATTTTTTTTTCTATTTTTCATCAAACATCGCATTAAAAGATGATCCATATTGAAAAATTTGTCTTTTTAATGTTTTTTAAATATTTAGTTTGAAATTTTTGGTATTTATCCATATCGAATGGAAAACTCGACTGATGTAAATTTATCAGCGCGGCTTTGTTGATATGATCAATGGAACAAAAATGAAAATTGTCCTTTGAATTGTTCTTCCCTAAATCCTTCCGTTATTAAATTTCGATTTTCTTATTTTTAGAATTTAAAACATTCCTCAAAAGTACTGGGATATATTTTATCATCCAATTGGCAGGACTGAAATTTTCAGAACTCCAAATTTGATTTTTGTTTTTTTTTCAAAGGTTCTGAGGGTTAGTTGAGAAAAATTTCAATATCAATGAAAATTGAAATTAAAATAAAGACCAAAGAATAAAAATGTAAAAAACACAAAAAATTTGAATTCAATACAAGATAATTTCTTGGGTGAATTAATATTTCATTTCAAAATTTATATTTATTTGAGGTCAATTAACAGAAAAGATATATAACATTCAATCATTATTTACTTTTTCTCATCGTTGAACAGGAAAAGGAGTCATCTGTTTAAAAATAAAAGTTATATAATAAATATATATACAATACTACTGCTTAGAGGAAATTGACCTGATAAACGAGCTTAAGATTGAGAAGAATCGAAGAGCCGAGTTCGAATTCCAGTCGAATCCATTTACATTCACTTACGTGCTAATACTCTCGGGAAAGGTATGAATTCTCTTCTCCTCCCCCAGGTAGGACAGACCGGGTTCTATAGCCTTGATGGCAACCGGTCTACCGCAGAAAAAAATCAAAAGAAGTCATGTATCGAAAGATTGAGTTTCTAAAAACGCATAGGCACATAAACTGACTGAAATGTTTTTTTTTAAATTTAATTCAGAACAATTTATTTTCTTGCAATTAAAACCAAATAAACCGTAAAAAAAATTAAATTTTTAATACATTAAAAATTTTAACAAGCATATATGTTGGAAATTTTTTTCGGGGGAACTGTCATAATTTGACAAAAAGAAAGAAAAAAAGAAAGAAAAAACAAACAAACAAAAAGAAAAGTAAACTTTATTTACAAAATTAGTTTTCTACGTAAGTTATCTTTTCACGCTAGATCATGAATAAATAAATAAAGAAAAAATGAAAATTATTTATAAACTGACTCCATTACAGAAGTCATGGCAAAATATATGCATTCCAAGAGATTTCTTATGAAAATTTGAGATTATTTATGTCATGTGGAATGCATTTTTTGTCATATTGCTATCGATTAAGCACTCCAGATATATAAAGGTTAACAGAAAATTTTCAATATATATATATATATATATATAGATAGAGAGAGAGAGAGAGAAAGAGAGAAAATCACATGGTATAAGCATATTTTGTTTTAACCTCAGTCAGGGAAATCAATTTTTTATATTACCATAAATTTACATACCAAGTTCTTCCTCTCCGCTTTTAACTTTTTATTAAAAAAAAATGGTTATTCGTAGTTTGAAAACTTCTTAAGCTTCTGATCACAGTGTCTATTATAATTTCCACTTTAAAGATTTATTCAATTTTTCTTTTTTACTTACTGATAATTTTTGTTGATGAATTATTTCACTTTGCCGGTAATGGTGCAGTAGCCGAGTTGATTCAAAAGACAAGGTAGGCTTCGTTTCGTTGTCCTTTAGATGAGGTTCATCTAAAACTGTGTCTGATGGTGGGGCCGGTGATTGGATCGGAAGAATACCAGACCCCAAAATAATCAACAAGAAAAAGGTGTAACGCATTTTTTTTTTTAAATAAAGATGTTATTGGTCGATTCGGTTCCACACACGAAGATCAGAAGAGAAAAAAAAAAAATGTCCGTCAGTAACACACAAGACAGTAAATTAAAACACCAGGATATAAAATTATTAACCGAATAACCCGGATTTTGATAATTGCCTCGCTGTCCGGGAAGAAATAATTGCCTCGCTGTCCGGGAAGAAATGATTGTTGTTACTGTATTGTTGCTTTTGAACACCAGTACGTGAAAAAGAAAATAATTTTATTGTAGTAAAGCTATTTATTTATTTAGGTATTGTCGATAAAAAAAAAATCACCTGATTTTAAAAATTTATAAAAAAAATCAGGGAATATAATCCACTTTAATTGGAATTGTTGCCATTTATTCAGTAATGAATGAATTTCATATTGAATCATTTAAAGTTTTGTGGAAGCATTTTTTTTTTATTTTTATTAGGTCAATTACTCACTCCATTCTTAACTTAAGGCGGATTTTCAACAGAAACACACCTAGAAATAGCTTCTTTTTTTTTTTATTATTATTTCTATCAAATAAGCACTGAACGGATAAAATAACAAACAAACCATTCCATTTTTAAAATTTTAAGAGGTGGGGTCAAATTGCTATGTAAATTCATTGTAAGCAGATCTCCCCACCGCCGCCGCAAGAAAAAAAAAAAAAATCACTGTTCATCTCTCGTGATAAAAAATATTTTTCTATCCATATATAAATTCTATAACTTGTACACTTTGCTTATTTTTTATCTTTCTTTTGAATTCCGATCCATATTTGATCTACATTTGACCAAAACTCTTTTATTGTTTCCATGTCTTGTTTCTAATTTTTATGAGTATTTTTTTAAGGGGGTTTATAATTATTTACTCAGTTATAAATCCCCTACAGGTTATAAAGAGAAATCCGCCATTGAAAAGTCGCCCCGCATCTTGTCTAGAAAACAATTTAATAAAACAATATTTTTTTGAGAATTGGTGCTTGCATAATTTAATAAAACGCATTATTCTGGTTATTTTCTTTCAGATTCGATAAAAAAATCTAAACAAATATTAAAAATTAAATGTAATTTTTCAGTGCAATTTTGAAATTAATGATATTTATCACAAGAGCTTTTTTTTTTATTAAATAAAGATTTGTTTGAAGATTTAAAAAAATGTAATTTTTGAGTGTGAAAATTTAAAATTTTATTTTTTTCCTTTTAGCAACTGTACAATTATGTTTGGTATGGATGTACAAAAAGTAAATAATTTTAACTATCTCGTGTTGACTGAATATTATTCAGTATCGGAGGCGTATTAAGATATTCACGGCCAGTGCAAGGTAAAAAATCCCCCACTGAATCTGTTGTTGAATTTTAGATACTATGAATGAATATCAACATTTCAAAATAAAAAAAAATATTTAAAAAATATAATAACGGACAGCAGTTTTACTATTTAAAAAAATTAATTGTTTAAATACAACACCGTATTTAGGAAAAAACATTATATTTCGACATTAAATTACCCAATGGGTTGAAATGCCATAAAACTAACAAAATAAACAGAAGACTTTCAGGACATTAATCCATATAATATCTTACAATTTCTTAAAGAAATCAAACTGTATTCTAAAAAGATATAACTTCAACAAAACTACAACATAAAACACGCATATCACCACCTCTAATAATTATATTCACAAAAGCTGAGTATCATCTACCATGTTGCAGAGGGTCAGTCAGTGCAACCTCTCGAATTTAGATTTACGCAAAATACCACAAAATATAAAACAATAAGAAGGAACGCAAAACGGTTTTTATAACAAAAAGATTTATATTTATTTATGTAATGATATACAAGCATAATTAATAGGAGTTACTTCCCTTTGACTGGAATTAAAGTCTTTACTAAGGAAATATTTTTTATCTAAGCTCATAGAAAGTTGAATGAATTTGCTGCTCAAAATGTTCATTGTAAGAGTGTTGAAAGAATTCTGTAAAGCTGAGAATAGATTGATAAACGTTTTGCTTCAGAAAAGTTGAAGGAATGAATGTTCCGAAATGTTTTATTAGTTTCTGTTGCTTGTAGTTGAATATTCGTAATATATTGATGCTTGTAATGTTCGTAATGTTTGTAATTAAGTTTCCATACGTACGTGTATGTGTGCATGTGTGAATATGTTTTCATAGCGTCCGCCCGTAAAGGGTCGAAACGCGATTTCTTAAATAGCTACATTTTAGTAAGCGAGAGAAATCAAATAGAGAGGAAGAACGAACTTGTGTCTGGTATTTATAATCAACGTAATCACGTGATCGGCTCCGGGAAGGCATAAACAGATTTTGGCGGAATTGTTTTTTCGTCAGGTCAGGAACTAGATCGATGTTATTCGGACATAGTTGAGAACATGATTTAAATATTAACGGTGAGAAAAAGTGAAAAGTGAGAAAAATATCAAGGCTCTGTGATCTACTTTTTGCACAGAATTGCACAAAAATTGATATTGATAGAAAAGTGGTAGCAGGATGCTAAAATGTATTCATTTGTGAAAGCAGAAAAACATATTTTTATTACTTTAAAGCAAACAAGAAAATTAATTTTTGGCATTAAATGACTCATAAGGAGTTTATCGGTTGACCTTCTAATCCGAAGATGACGTATCGTTTTTTTCTGCATTTCATCTGTGAAATCGGATGTGGCTCCGCAACCCCGAGCACAGTCTGGAACAGTGGGGGCACTGAAAGTCTGTTGTCGTAATCACTACTGACAATGCCCTGTGGCATTGATCTCTGGCAGAGGTGAGCTTTTAGCGTCGAGCATCCTCGAAGGTGATTGCAACATCATGGATTGTGATTCGCCAACGTGGTCAATCAATGGCGCTCTCCTCTAGTTCTTTGAGTTTGTGCTTACACCCCTGGGGATTTGCTTTCACGGTGTCTTTGCACCGTTTCTTTGGACAGACTTGGTTTTCTCTTGCCGTGCAGGAGATCTCCGTAAGGAGTTTAGATACCGTAAACAAACAAAAAAATAAAACCAAAATTTAACTTCAAAGAGAATTAAAATATGTTTTCGAGTTTATGTCTTTAGTAAATCCGTGGAATTACCTATCATTTAAAAAATAAAACATATGGAAAGTGGTCGCCTGTATAGGCTTGTTTGAAATATAAAAAAATTATATATTTGTGTTTTAATTCATGTAATCCTGAAGAGGAAGATAAATAGACGATTCAAGGGAGATTACTCTAATTTTTGCTTGGGAAAATATATTCGATTTGTTTTTAAATATTTTCATATATTCGAATATTACAGTACTGATTGAAATGTAAAGCTGATAGCGGATCGAAAAGGAAAGCTGATGTACAGATTAAGCTGGAAGATACGAGAAAATAGTGCTGAAAGCAAAATTATAATCAAGGTATCAAAAAAGAACTCATTCATTTCTGAACAATCTAGCCATCCAACATCATGCCAACCTTAAGCAAATAATTGCAAATATAAACAACTAGGAAATTTAAATTGAAATCTATAGAATTCAGATTTTATAGATTTCAATTTAAATCCACATCCACAACTTTACATGAACATTGAGCCAGTTAAATGACTTTAAGGAAAACATATGTACTTGTAAAATGCGGAGTAACATTTAATAAGGACGAAGATCATCTTATTGCATGCAAGAGTTGTGACAATTTTTTTCTGCCACCAATATCTGGGCATGAACAATGTCAAGTATACATTATTGACTCTTGGAAGTTCCCACTTCTTTTGTGATGATTTCAACCTCATTGCTGTAAAGACTGTCACAATAGGCTTTGGACTTAGTTCCAATTTCAGTATCTGTCTTTACAGCAATGAGGTTGAAATCATCATAAAAGAAGTAGAAAAGGGACTGTCTTACCTGGAACACGGGAGTTAACCGTTCATTAGCCAATTAGGATTTACTGAGGTGTGGTTAACGCCTCCGCCCTTGTGGGGATCACTTACATGTGCCACATCTCCGCTTTCTTTAATGTCATTGTTCATAAATACATGATACTGACAATTTAACCATCGCAAGTAATTCGAATTTTTCTCTAAAATCACGGATTGGTCCATTTCCTGACCAATCGCGTATTTTAGTATCTTTTCTATATTTTTAGCGCCAAGCTCGCTGGAGCCTATCCATCGTTATATAAAGACTCTCGCTGTTTGCCAACAGCCAGTAGCAGTTCAATTCTTGGAAAATAAGTCACGGCGCTATATTGACATTTTAATTATTAATTATTACTCAATCGAGTAATCATACTAATTCTTATTGATATCACTCATAAACATTACATCTCTCTACACTGATAAAACACTGTGGAACTATTCTGTATTTAGCTAAGACTGCAATTGAACTTTGTAGTTAAATAACATTCAATATTGTACTCAACATTAATTAACTAAACTTACCCTTTTTATAACGGAAAAAGGGAAGCAACTTTCTTTATACTTGTTGAAATTTGTATACCATTGTTAATACAATATAATATTAATGTTCACTGAGCTTGATTGTTTTTCTCTCGCGTATTGTTGTTCATAAATTAATGTGTATTGTTGTTTTATAAGAACACAGCCTTCTTTAATCTTGGTTATATTCACGGTGACCCTAACCAACAATACTTACAGCACCACTACACCCTGTAAGTGGAGCTATGATTCTCCTCACTTTTGATGGGAGAAGTTACTCAGCCCTGGGGATTGCAACTCTATGGCGGCACCTCCCTCATTGCACTACAGAGGTTGGGTCGATGTAATACCGATGCTAGCGTGACAGTGGTTGCGGGGGCCGGGCAAAAAGCAATTTTTGTCCTTGGCCCACATGCGTACGTATGCGTATAGCGCTCTCCACGTTCAAACGACCTTGTGTCACATCCAGCCTTGGTAGGGAGGCCGGATAAATATATCTGGAAACATTGCTATCTGAAGAAAGCTGTCAAGACTGATATAGATTGAATCAACACTAAAATAAAACAACTTGAAAACTATGACTTCTCTAAAACCAATTGACATTTCCAGTTGGTTCGCATTCAGTGACGTGCAGAGGTTTAATGATGTTTGCTAATACCCAGATGCATTGATTGTATGTCTCTAAGACTCAAGTAGGGGAGCCTATAGGGCTTTATAGTGCGAAATGTGAAAACAGATGAAATATGAAATAAACATTTTAGTCAAATTAAATATAAATTAAATTTTTATTTCAGTCTTTGATTGGATGCCCTCTTGATATGGATGCTTGGGACTGTTGCACACTGTGCACCCCCTCTACTTCTGAACGCTACTGTCTGTGCTGAAGACGAAGAAAAGAAGAAATTAGGGCTGAATAAGAGGACTGCCAGAGGTTTAAGGGATAGATGACAAAGTATTAGTTGAATCTATTTACTTGGCCATTGGATGTCAGGATAATTGTTTTACCTGACCGTCTTGATCCTACAGATTGATGGAGACAGAATAACCAGGATATTCCATGAACTGATGGTAACAACTCAGCAACTGCACCTGCAAATAAACATCAAGCCTGGCAACAGAAGTAAGAACTAAGAACATATTGCCATATGAGAGTCAAATTTGAAGATAATGAGAACAAAAAAAACTGTTTAAACATTCTACCAAGACTACAAATAATAAAAAAACACACTATCATTGATTAATACAACGATGAGACAATTTTCATTGTACCTAACAGAACCAAAATGAAACATGAAAGAAGATGTAAAATTGAGAATTGGGCTACAAACAAAATGATGGGATTTTCTCCACAACATATGGGAAATTTCCAGAGTGAGTGTAATAAAGACTTCATCCAGTTAGATTCTCTAAGATCATCAGGAGAAACTATGAATATGTATCACTAGAAATATGTAATTTCAAAGCTTTTGTGATGTTGGACGGCTTCGCTTGTCACTTTTGCTATGTCAAGCGAAAGTTTGTAATCACTTCCAAAAATGCTCGTTATATTCGAAACTTCGTAGACGCCAGTATTAGTAGTAACGCCCTTCAATAATATCCGAACTGGTAATATTTGTTCAAGTAGTAATCGCCAAATAGTATAATGATGAGAAGAGAATCGTAATCCGTATATTAGTAGAGTAGAGAGTGATGTAGCAGTATTGGCGGCCTAAATCAACACGTAATTTTTTTTTTACGAATGTGTCAACAAAGGAAAAACAAACAAGAGAAACAACACGAAAGACTGTTTATATAACAACAATATGTTAATGATATAGAAGCATAATTAATAGGAGTTACTCCCCTTTGACTGGGATTAAAGTCTTTACCAAGGAAATATTTTTATCTAAGCTTATAGAAAATTGAATGAACTTGCTGCTCAAAATGTTCAATGTGAGAGAGTTGAAAGAATTCTGTAAAGCTGAGAATAGGTTGATAAACTTTTAGCTTTAGAAGAGTTGAAGTAGTGAATCTTCCGTAGCGTTCAATTAGTTTCCGTTGCTTGTAGTTGAATATTCGTAATATGTGGATGCTTGTAATGTTCGTAATGTTTGTAATTAAGTTTTCGTACGTACGTGTATGTGTGCATGTGTGAATATGTTTTCATAGCGTCCGCCCGTAAAGGGTCGAAACGCGATTTCTTAAATAGCTACATTTTAGTAAGCGAGAGAAATCAAAAAGAGGAAGAAAGAAGTATTTATAATAAACGTAATCACGTGATCGGCTCCGAAAGGCATAGACAGATTTTGGCGGAATTGTTTTTTTCGTCAGGCCAGGAACTAGGTCGATGTTATTCGGACTTAGTTGAGAACATGATTTAATTATTAACTGACCAATTAGTAGTGAGAAAAAATTCAAGGCTCTGGGATCTATTTTTTGCACAGATTTTTGTAGTCGAAAACAAGTGGTAGCAGAATGCTATAAAGTGACCGTATAGCAATAGTGGATAGACAAGAAGAGTGAACAGTGATCCGTATAATGATAGAGGAGAAATAGAGATCAGTTAGTCAATGCGCAACTTCCTATATATTCACTTCCTTTATGATCATGTGATCTAATTGATAATGTAATCGCCCATATTGCTCATTGGCGATCTAGTTTCAAATCATAGTGTCGGCAACGATACTTTTATACAACAAAAGCTCAAGGTTTGAATGCAAAATTTAGATATCTGAGACTTCTAGAATGATAATGATCCTGACATAGTGGCTATCACCGAAACCTGGCTTGATGACAATGAGTTTTAACCACAATGTTGTATCGAATAGAACGTGACCTAAGTTACTATCCAGATGTCAATTATGTGAAGCCTTGCAGAAATGAAATAATACTGCTTCTTCCAGATCCCTTAAATTCTGATAGCTAAATGAAAGTTGATGTCGCTGAAATTCAAAGACTATGAGAAGGGGGTCCAGTCGGTACTTTGTATTGTAGCGCAAGAACTATGAAGGGTCCCACAGAAACCATCCCCACCCTCTAGAATAAGCACTTTCTATTATTCCAAGCTCGATATACACCTCACATTGTCAAACATCACTGTACTTATCACACCACACTTACATCTTTTGATTAGTAAAATTAATTATTAATTAATCTAGGCCTAGTTGTATAAACATATGATAACACCAAGAATATCTACCAATAGACCTGTGTTTGATGCATCGATGCTTATCGTAGTGTGATGATGCAACTAGCGCACATCAGGATTTTACCTCATCATGTTCCTGTATGTGTTATTTTGTTTTGTAATGACTTTACCTGTGTAGTATTTGATCATGGAAATAAAGCATCTGTAAGACTTTACACGTAGATTTACTAGATATCAAATCCTCAATTTTGAGAAAGATCTTTGCCTGCCTTGGGCCCCCAAAGGATCTTGTAGTAACCTACCAAAACGTATCTTGAGGACCTGCTGAAATTCTGTGAGTAAAAGTCAGGGCTGGTGCAAATCTTATGTCCTCCCGCCATCTATGATACGGATCCCCTCCACTCTACTACATCTCAATTTTCATGAGGTAGAAGTTCATATGAAATACAAATTTTATTCTAACCTAATTATGTATAATAATGGATCATATGCAATATAGGTGAACATTTCAACTAGAAAAATTGAAAATAAATCCGTTGTATCTAAATACAAATTAGAGACATGTCATAATAGATAATTCCATATTAAGTAAATTAATGTTTTGCAGCAATTTTAACATCAACTTTTCTTGTTAAAAAGTTGAATAATTTTAACACACTCAATATTATGAATAAAAAATAGTGAATTTTATATATAGTGTTTTTTTTTAAACTTAGCATGAGCAAAACAAATTCACAGGTTTGGAAAAAAAATGACGTCAGAATGACGTCAAAATCCGAAAATCTTTCATTTTTTTTTTTTAAACTGTTCATTTTTATTCAATCGATAATGAATAGGATAAATTTATTGCAACAAAACAAGTTCAGTTGACCACTGATAACAATTCCAGAACAACGTAACTATAAACCATTTTTTTCTAACCTCTGCCAGCCGCAATGATGGAGAAAGCAGTACCTCTCACCATCGCCAGTGAGACACGCTTTAAGAAATCAAAGGATTTCGCGAAATTCCCTTAATCGAGACGCAATCATGACAATCCTCCGAGGAACGCCATCGAACGAGGGCCAATAACCCTTGAAGTCTCCACTGCCACATCTTTGAATAGTTGTACCCAGTTTAATTTGTAACGTATATAAATGTAGGTAGAAAAAAATGTTGATAAGACAGTGAGGGTCACATAGCACTGTCCAAGATCAAATTTTTGTGACCAAACTTTATATACTCGGGAAATAGTTCTAAAATACTCTTATTCTTACTCCCTCATCCTACAGGTATTCTTCCTTCAATTTTTCTTAACAAAATATGTAACATATTTCTTGTGATGTATATACGTTTTAAATATGAAAATGCTATTTATTAGCAAAAAGCAGTTTTTCTTTCAGATTAATTTCTCTAATTTCAAACTTGCAGATTAAGGCAATATTTAACAAACGTACCCGCAAAAACCAAATAAAAAAAAAATTCAAAATTAATGTTTTTTCTTTTGACACTGCAAATATTGTATACTTCCGCTGCAATTTTTATTATTTCCAATGTTTTTTTTTTTTAGAATTGACAACAAAAATGTTAAAAAATGAATTGACAATAAACATGTTAAATTCTTCCAATGAATAAATCGTATTTAATATTTTGTTGTCAATTCTCAAGAAGAAATAATCCAGAGAATTACGATTTATTTTAATGAATCTGTGGTGAAATCAAATGAAAGAAATACTCGGGAAATATATATATATATATATTTTATTTTAAGTTTATCATTATACTTGTCGTTGCGTTTATTATTTAAATTTTATTGTTCTCTTGTTCACAGACATTTTTATAAATTTATCAATGAAAAAATTGTTTTTATAAATTATTTTTTTATATAATAAATATTTTTTAACCTTGTAAATATAAAATCATTCTTGTAAATAAATGATCTAATAAATAGTTATCAATATTTTTGTTGTCAGTTCTCAAGAAAAAAAAATGAATAAATCCAGTTTTAAAACAATGAAAATTGTTAAGGAGTTATATAGTAATAGAACCGCAGTGGTTCCAAGAGAAAACTCACACTTGAAATCTTCCCACCCACCCAAAAAAAAAAAAAAAAAAAAAAAAAAAAAGGTGTATCAAAGGATAGTTTTTTTTTCCTTTGACACCGCTATTATTTTAACTACCTCCACTCCTTAGCGATGTTTAGTGTTTTAAAAAACGATGATTTTCCGTTTTTTTTGTTTTTTTTTAAACATGTACATTTATTAAACTTTGTCCAGATTCTTCTGTCTTTTTCCAAACTTTTAAAAATTATTTCTGCTTCTTAATTCTTACTTATCAATATCGTTTTTTTTCTAATTTAAGTGTGGAATGACACTAAAATTGTTAACATGCCCAGTGATTCAATAAATGATCAAATGATATGATATGAATTTTTAACTAGAATTCTTTATCAAAAAGTGTACTAATATGAAGACGTATTTTATGTAAAGATTTTGAATTTTTAAAATTATTTCTTTAATTACTAACGTTTGAAAACCTAAAATTTCCAAACAATCTAGGTATTTATGGCACAAAATTTCAAATGAAAAAAGTATACATAATTAATTTAATAAAAAGTGTCATCTCTCTCACACATTATTCGAATAAATGCAAATTTGATTATACTGGCTTCGATGCCTTTTACTTTAATTGCATCAGTATTTATCTAAATAAAATACTTAGGGTTGTGTTTCAATACTGGAAAGAAGTGGAATACTTGCTTTATTACGGTTGCGGACAACCGACGCAATGCCACTTTGCAAGAATCAATTCGAATGATGTATTAGGATTTTTTAATATAAGGGGAATAACTAGAATTTTTATACAATCAGAATTGCCTCCCTTCTACTTTCATGCGCTGTTTTCCTTTAGAACATGAGTGATAATGGTTCTGTATGATTTACTGTCCTTTGTAGATGTTAGCAATGTTTGGGGGGGGGTAATTTTTTTTTTACTATCATTCCCACTGACCAATACGATCCATTTATTTGAACTTCCAAATTCCTCTCTTCATTAAAAATCAATGTCCTGTGAATTTCACATTCTGTAAGCCATCTTTCCTCTTTATGTATACAAAATATTTCAACTTTCTCTTTCTAACTATTAATGACTTTTTATTTTTTATTTCCATTTTCATTAAAACTTCCTCATTGCTCACCTACTTGGTCTTTGGCATTCACATCATTCTTCTGTAGAAAATACAACACTGCTTCCTCAAATTTTCTCATTTTTGACATTCTAATTTAAAATATCAACACTTTACCATTATACACAGGAAAATCTCATCTAAATTCTTACTTATCTGAATTTACTGTATGGTGGAGTAATGGATAGTGGCTTGTATTGAGGAAGTTCAAATTCCATTCGAATCCATTACATTCACTTATGTTCTAATACCCTTGGGAAAGGTATGAATCCTCTTCTTCTCTCCCCATATATATATAAATATACAGGACAGACTTCGTTATATAGCCTTGGATGGCAACTGGTCTACTGCAGAAAGAAAATGGTAACCTACTGCATTTGAAAAAAATTTCTTTGTCAACCATGTATCGAAAGATACATGATTGCCCTAAAAAATGTGTCATGCATGGCACATGTGTAACTGATTGGCTATTTATTTGTCAAAAAAATCATAAAATATTTCTTCTTGTCCTTAATTTTAAATTTCAAAAAATTTAAAAGTTATTTAAATTTAAAAATAACTTGTCCAATTTATGCAAATTACACATCACAATAGAACCTTTCATTTTTCATAAATTTGATTGGTCAAAGCATTATGTCTTGTATCAAGTTTTCAACTTTTCATTTTAATGTATCAACTTATTTTCTGAAAAGAATATTTCTACAAATCACGCAAAAAAATTATGTTTTTCAGCCTATCATTTTTATACAACATTTTAAATACAAAAAAAAACAGATCTTCAAAGTCTTTTCACTTTTATTTTATTTTTAACTTAAAAAAAACTTTGTAACCTTTATTGATGAATTTATCCAGTAACCCTGATGAGAAGATACTATACAGACTCAAAATTTTTTTTGAAAAATTTTCTATTTGAACATCTCTTTATTTATTTATTTACTTTTACGTTCATATAAGGAACTTCTGTTATTTTCGATTATTAAAAGAGATATCTTCCAAAGTATTTTAATTTGACTAACTGTTAAAATAAGATAACTCCTGCTATAATTACAAATTTTATTGCGAAAAAATCACACACTTGAAACAATCTGTCAACAGTATAATGAAGATTGTTATAAAAAAACGGTTTTTTGTTTTTTTTTTGTCTAAATTTTAAATTGCTAAATAGTATTTGTAAAGTAAAAAAATTGAAGATTGAATATAAGTGTTCAATATACCACATTTAAAATTTGTGTCAATATGATTGGAAATCAAATATGTTTTAAACTTCCTTCTAATTTTTTAAAATTTCATATGAACCAAAGAAATAATTCTTCATTTCCAGTTCAGATAAGACATTATTTCAAAGCAAAAAAAAATGAATGGTGTATAATATAAAAGAGAATTTAATAGTTTTTTTGGCATGTTTAGTGTTAGGGTAATATGAATTACTAAATTTATGAACCTTGCAAAATATTCGCCTTGTGCGATGGAAAATAGTATTTTTATATACCTTGTTGTTTTGAACCAGAATACTCTTGTTATAATGATGATGCTGTTCCTAATAGAAAGGCATATGACAATGATAATTCCTCATTTAAAAAATTACAACATAAAATACTCATACAGTTTCTTACTTTCATAGGAATGTCTGGATTTATGAATATTGTAAAATATATGTTCTGTGCACCAAAAATATAGAACTTATAATTTCTTCTAAGAATATATTTAATTTAAAACATTAAGTTTTGTTAAATTAAGAGAAACCAAAGAAGAAATAATTCTTCATTTCTTGTGTAGACAAGACATTATTTCAAAGCTTATATATCTGGAATTCATATTGAATTGTAAGTAACTCTAGAAGAAATAGTATATACTGAATTTTCAACTTATAGGATGAACGATTTTCAAAACCCACAAATTAAGAAACTTTATTTGATATATACTGCATTCCTCATGTGTAAGACATATATATATTGCAAAACTCATTAATCCAGAAATTAATTTAAATATTGCATTTCATATTAAAATTCACATATTTTGCAAACTATGTGAATTTTAATATGAAATGCAATATTTAAGAGGTTTTGTGAGACATATATGTTATTTACTGGAAAAAAGTAATTGCTATTTCTGCAACAGTTTATCTTATATATGAATAGAAGGAGTTGTAAATTTTGTAAATTATGCATTTTATTCAGTGGAAAATACAGTACTTAACATTTCCAAAATATGAATTGGCAAACTTTCCAAAATCATGCGAAAAGTTATGCAAAACAAATATCATTAATACTTTCTTATAAGGTTTCTTATTATCTGATATGAAATTTTGGATTTATGAATACATCTTGGATGTTGGAATATATTGTGTTTAGTGATTCTTCTTCTGTTTCTCATGTTTGATGTTTATCTTTTACAATTTTCTCTATGCAAAATTGTTAACCTAATCTCATTTTCATTGATCTGTTTTTCATTTGTCTTTTTTTTTTTTTGTGAATAAAACATTTTTTATCTGATCCCTTTTCCTTACCTTATTGAATCTTGGCCATCTTTTAAAATCCACAATCTCATAATATTACCACAAAAGTTCTGTTGCTGTCATCCTTCTGAAGACATTCTGAGAATGCTAAAATTGGATACCTGTTGGGATACTCTACAGCTGCACTTTCTCAGCTGAATATTGATACAACAAATAGATGAGAGTAGATTTTTCCAGACTTATGAAGCATAAACTTAAGTGAGTCCAAGAATCCCTGATAAGTAAGTGCTCCTGCATGTTGACAGGATTTGAGTGAGTGCTGGCATTCCTTGTAAATTCCTTACAATTGGCTTCTTGGAAATCAGATCATCATTTAAAAAATTATCAAGTGTTAATGTGTGGAATGTTTTTCAAGGTAATTTGATCAAATGTTGTTAGGATAACTATTATTCTTTGTTGTCTTGAATGAAGTGTTTCAACAATAATGCATCACTCATCCAGTAAGTGATTTAGAATCCACTTTAGATTGACTAAATTTGCCAAAAACCCTGGTAGGAAAGTTTATTGAAGAATACATAGTTTTTTTTTTCCTTGGACTTTTGATATGCTGCATGTCCTTTTTAATGCACCAGTAATGTAACACCCTCATTGTACAAGATTAAACATAGTTTAGATGATATTATATAGATGACAAAATTGAGAAATTGAATAAATTTGGATCTTCTGATCAGCCGAATTTTATATTGGGATCAACTCAAATTGAAAATGAGAACTGTAAAATATAATAAAATGTAACTCAATTATGTAAAATATATTTTATTCATAAGTGTTTGAAGAAGAAAGAAAATGTACAATTATCTCAGCGCTTCAATGATTTTCTTTTATAATGTTCATGTTTAATTGCGTGTAAATTGGTTCTATGCAGGAATATCATTTTAGGATGAAGATTTTTATAATGATTCTGTCTCTCTACAGTAACCTTGTTTTTGTGGAATCTTGAAATTGGTGGTAAGTTAAATCTTTCTAGAAAACCTATCAGTACTAAACAAAATAGAAGAGATTATTTATTGTTAACTAAAAAGTGAATGGTTATTGTCCAAATTCTCAGTTTCTTTAATGCCCTTAATTCTTCCACTATCCTATGAGATAACAACAATATTCCCCAGAAATGAGGTAGCTTACTTCTTTAATTCAGGATAGGTGAGAGACTATTTAAAAATAATAAAGAGATGTTATTGATTTTGTAAATGTGAAAAGTTGGAATTAGATTTCAAGATGAACACTTTCCCACTGAGAAAAAAAAAATCTTTCTTGTATTCCTTTTTATTGTTTTAATCATTTCACCACAAGCAAGGCAATAAATCTCAATTCATTCTCAAAAATACCACAGTGGTTATTGAGAATGAAAAAAAATAGAAAAAAATTCATTTAGGAGAGAGGACAATAAAAGAACAAAATTAAAAATGACAGAATGATGATGATTGAAGTTGTGTTTAAATTTTGAATATCAAGTTGACTGGAAAGCAAGAATCTGGAAGAGAGTTTCTCAATTGAAACATGATGAGAAAAAATGATTAGAATAAAACTTACAGTTCTATCTAGAAATTTCAAAATTAAAATGATCAGAACTAACTGCCAATTTAATATTATAATAAATTCATGAAGACAAGGTTAATAAGAGAAAACTATGTTACAATGAAGAAAGATGTCAGGTCAAGATCAATAAAATTGCATTATTCTTTGGATTTTATAAAGTATCTGTAGGTACATAGCAGAAGCATCAGGTCAATGTGACTACAATGTTCAGTGCATGGATGAATAAATTTTTCTCATTCTTTAAATATACAAGATAGATTCTGGCAAGAGAAATTGTCTCGCATTTATGATGAAAGAACTTTTCTTGCAGTAGACTTAGCAATTGATCAATAGTTATATTTTTATTTTGATTAGAAATTAATGTGAATTGCCAAAATAATAGCGAGAACAGTATAATGAATGGTTCCTCTCACCCCAATGTATGGAATTGTACACAGCCATTTGACTTTGTAATATAAAAAAATTTATTTGTCAGCTGTAGGAAGTTGTAAGACATAGAATAAAAAACTTTTTAAGTCACTGTTTGTCATCGAATATCAAGAAATGATAAAGATAAGAAAATTAATATAGTAAAGCAAATTCCTGCTTTTGATTAAATATTATCTCTAAGTATATTTTGTGGGGTTATTTCCATCCTAGAAGTTTTAAAATTGATATATAGGCAAAATACTTAAAATATGTGAGCAAAAACAATATTATGCACAAAGAGAACAAAAAAATAAACTTTTTTTTAATAAACTTGTTGCTTTGATAAACCACTTTGAAAAGTTATAAAACATTACATATGTTTATTTTACTGATTAAAAATTGATAGTGTTTTTAATTCAGAAAATAAAAATGATTTTTTTCTTTAATAAATGAACATTTAAAAGAAGCTTAAATTTTAGATGAGTAATCACCTGTAAATGGATATTTATGAAAAACTATTGAGATGAGTGTTGTGGTAGGATCCACCTAATTTGCATAGTGGAGTACCGACCATATAAATATGGTTGGTACCGGAAGAGAGAGGAGGAATCAAGAGATTCAACCAGAGACTCTGCCCGACTGCGACTAAGTCAACACATTCTCCAGGAACGGTCTTCCCAAGAATATACAAAGACTATATGTAAATATTGTGTACACTTTCTTGTTTCAATACATTTTGTTCTAAGTACATTTTGTGTTGTATTATTATTCCATGCATTAGTCAAGTTTCAACAATGAGGAATTCTTATTATTATTAGTATATATGTCCAAGAGATGCATTTTTTAATGAATTAAATCATCTTTTTTCTGAAGTTGTGAATTTGACACCTTGTCTGGATGCTGAAAAGAAGATATACCTAATTCAATGGATAAAACTTTCAAACATCACAGATGTTGATGTGTTCTGATACAAAATATCCCCTTCCTTATGGAAAATAAAATGAGAACCATGTATCTTGATGAAGGGTTAGTTGAAAAATTCTGACTATGAAGACAGGGAATCATGAAGAAGGCTATTTTATCTAAAGAGTTTAACAATCAAAATGGACATATTGGCCTTGAAGAATATAATAATGCAAATGATATATTACTGACATTGAATATTAGAAAGAAAACAAGTTAGTGTTGTCCCGATAGAAAAAAAAAAAAAAGTTCATTATTTTAAAAATAGAAAAAATAGAAAATTAAAAGTTGGTAGACCATTTTGGTTTCTTTAAAGAAATAAAACAAAAGATAAAAAAACCTGTAAAATAAGCAAAATAGGCCAAAAGGTCATCATTCTAAATAGAGTTAATGAAAAATTTTTTTGGTCAAAAGGCGCCTCAAAATCAATCAGAAATCAAAATTCATTCCATATGAATTCAATTGTCTTGAAACAGTGATAAACCCAGAGACGACCCGGCAAGGCAAACATAGTTGATGAAATATTTTGTCCGTTCTCCCATACTAAATTTTTGGACATCTAAAAATGACAACAGAGAGTTGAAAAGGATTACTACTATCAAAAGAGAAACAACATA
This sequence comes from Acanthosepion pharaonis, assembly GCA_903632075.3. NCBI lineage: Eukaryota > Metazoa > Mollusca > Cephalopoda > Sepiida > Sepiidae > Acanthosepion > Acanthosepion pharaonis. Next base: position 25,917 of record CAHIKZ030001970.1, on the reverse strand, counting down.
CATATATACATTGTGGGAAATTTGTCCAGATTTTCCCATATAAAAGGTTGATATTAAAAATTCAACAAAATTGAAAAAAGCAACAATGGCTTCAAAAAGATTAGAGTGGACAATTCACTATTTTGAGCAAAATGTGGGAAATTTGTTCTGGATTTTTTTTTCACTTCGAAAGGGTTGAAGTTAAAAATGAGAAAAATTGAAAGAAAAAAAAAACAAACAACAACGACTTGAAAAAAAAAAGCAGACAATTCTATATTTTTAAAAATGATAATATTTCAGGTGAAAGAATAAAGACACAAAAACCTTCTCCCATAAATAAATAAAGGAAATTTTGCTTATTTACATGCAGAAAAAAATATGGGCTAAAATGATATACACAATTCCTGAGAGAAAGAAAGGAGAAAAAAAATTCATTTTAACTTTAAAAAGAAAAAAAATGTTTAAAAAAAAAAAGGCTTGCTCAAAATATTTCTCTGAAGACCTAAAAAAGTCCTTAAAGGAGTAGAAGATTGTTGTTTTTTTGGTTAAAACACTCAAAGATTTTTTTTAGAGTTCTTGTATAGGAGGATACTGTAGGATGATATGAATTTCATTGTTGAGTGAGTTTGTAGGCAGATAACAGAAATCTTCTAAGTGCAAAAGGCAAATTCAATTGTTTTTTTTTATAGTGGGCCGACATTCATTCTTGACAGCCCATAATAGGTAGTTCTTTCTTGAAGCTGACTGCAAAGATGTCTTTTTCTGTTGCCGACCTGTTGTTATCAGAGATGGTTGTGTTATAAAATAAAATAAGACATATCTCGGCTGATTTACAGGCAAATACTCAAGAGCGAGAGCCGGGTGTGAACGGGACAAAACCCCGTCACAAAATGACCATTATCTTCATTTACAAATATTCCCGAAACACGTGTTCCGGTCGAAAAATAAAGTAATATCTAAAGTGTTCTATTTTTCGTCCAATAAAAATGCTTACCTCCTAATTATACTCGCTTCGTTTTGCGAGCCTGTTAAGCCATAAAAAAACGCTATAAAAGGGGTCACACAGAAATTCAACAGGCAGTCCACAGGTGCCCAAGGTAGAGACCTGTCACGGTCAGCAGCTGATAGCAGGAGAGCATCAACTACCGTCAACATGTGTGAACTACTATGAGAGATCGATCTAGATCCGAAGCCGGCTTATGAACTTTACCACAAGGTAACTGTCCCAAACCCACACGTTCCTGTTGAAATAAACCACGTAAATCTATTTCTGCTGTTGTCGTATTTCTTTCTTGCAACCATACGCTTGTCTATAACACTGGTGTCAGAAGCGTACAGCAAAAAAAAATATAATGGAAACTACACGATTTCACCGAGCCGAACTATTTACTCTCTCAAGGAACAGAAAACACTACTATTCAACTTGAAAACGGGACCAACACAGCCTTCCGAAGCCACGATAAAGGAAATTCAAACCGACATAAACAACATGCTGACTGCCCTAAAATCAACTACTTCAACGCCTTCTACCGCTCAAACAAACGGCGATTACAGCTTAATGATGCGCCAACAAACTATATGCGACATATTGAAGCTAGAGAAAACTTTTCACCCTGGACACGACGTGAACCGATTCATCACGGCCCTAAACAAAGCATACACAATCCACGCCACGCCAGAACTCAGCACCTATCCCAGCCTGGAATGCGAATTCGTCAAGTCTGCTAAAGATTTAATGGACCAAAGCATCTTTCAGCGGTGTAAAATCCAACGACACGAATCGCACGACACTGTATTTCATCACAGAAATAACAAAAGGTGGTCAAAACCAAAGAAACGCACCAAATCCGACCCAGCAGCCAACCAAACCCACAGCAGATGGGCCTCACCAACCCTCCTGAACATGGCCACCATCCGACACGTGTTCAGCACACACGCCCACGAATCAGCGTGTGCAAGAACTACCTCAGAGGTCGCCCCTGCCACCATGGACGCAACTGCCTATATCTCCACCCACCTCGCACTCAGGCACAGGCCCATATCGCCGCAACGAATGATAATATACAAGCCATAAATGATGTGGAACAGATTTTCGCTTTGGGCAGGACGAGATGTGATGCCTCGTTCGCCATGCCCCTACGTCAGCCATCACACCTTCAACTTTCAAGGACTCGCTCACCATTCACCGCTCGTCCAGTCCACTTTCAACTTCAGGGACATCACCTTCTCTGGCGTCGCAATGTTAGAATCTGGATGAAACCTGCATCGTATCAATATCTCAGTTACCCAGAAAAAAAAGAAACTCATGACTCGCTCCGACGTAGTAGTAAAAGGAATCAACGGCAGCACCACCGCCCTCGGCGAACTGACTTGCGACATCACCATCGGCAGTCGAGACTCACCCACATTCAAAAAAGGTTAACATGCTGGTAACTACCCAAATCACACCGATCCTGATCGGTCAAAATATCCTATGTCACAACACGCTCGATTCCTATCTAATCGACAACCAAAAATGCGACTATAGAATTCAGACGCACACTTTCCTCAACATATACAACACACAGAGCCGCAATCATATCACCGTCATCGTCAACCAACGATCCAGCATATGGCGCCCAAGAAATATCATCCAAAACCAGCCTACTATGGAAATACAGCCCAACATCCAAACACTAGACCAAAATCTAACCTGGCTAAAGCATAACACGGGGCTATCGCTACCAAACCACCCGAACCGAGACGAACTAGAGACCACTGCAACTTAATTCGCTACGCTGACATTATCGGCGCCGAAAGCAGCAATAAAGGCACATTCATCCGACCCATCCGCATACCAACCAACGGCCAGTTCGCAGCCAGAAACAACACCCGATAGCCCAGGCTTTGGAAGCAGACGTAGATACCGAAATTAAGCGTATGGCTGATGAAGGTATCATTGAAAACTTATGAACCCCAAAGGCTTCAAATAGCCCCTGTATTTGCCGTAAGCAAGAAAAACGGATCGATTCGCGTCGTCGCTAATTTTAAAAGAACTCTCAACAAGGTCTTAGTCGAACTTGACCCTTACCCAATGCCAAGTACCGACCACTTGTTCAACAAAATCGGCAAAGGCAATAGATATTTTACTACCCTCGATCTACGCAGCGGCTACTGGCAAATTGAGATCGACAAGCGAGACCGATACAAAACAGCTGAATCCCGATAAATGTTCCTTCCTCGCATCAGAAGCAAAATTCCTCGAACAATCCCGTAAACATTTGGAAGGATTCAAGGCTTTATCCAGAATTTTTTATTCATGCCATCAGGGAAATGAAACCTCAACATCAAAAAAGGGTTACAAAGTTAAAATTATCGGCCGTTTACAGTGAATTTCGGACAATTCATAGAAATGACACGTCATCATCGAACAAATTCTAATAAGAATATGTTTTCAAAAAATTATGGGTCCCATACATATGAAAACTCAACAAAACTTAATAAAAACACGTTTGTCTGGACGCAAAATGCCGACAGAACCTTCAAAAAATCAAGAACCGTCTCTCTTCAACCACCCGTCATCTCGTTTCCAGATTTCTCCAAACTTTTCACACTTACCACCGACGCCAATGACGTCACATGTGGAGCAATCTTAATGCAATAAGGCGACAACGGGAAGAAAGATATCATCTAATTCGCTTCCTATACATTCAACTCCAAATTTTTTACTACTGGTCCACGACGGAAACCTGAGGCATATGCAAATAAAGTGGGCAATATTGAAATTTGATTATTTCTTCAAACCGCCCCTTCGTCATCTTCACTGACCACAGATCGCTGGCATATCTGGACCAACGAGAGTTCAATAATGCCAAAATACGACGATGGCAAGAAGAAATTTCATGTTATAAATTCGTCTTGGAATATGTTGAAGGCGAATCAAATGTATATTTATACATGCTCAGCAGAGGCTGCGGACATAAGAAAACGAAAGCCCCGAACGACCCTACACCGGCAGGCAGGACATTCGAGGTAAGCAGTTCAGACCTCCGCGTATACATCCCATCTTGGTGCCTCGGCGAGTTTAACGGTTTACAGCTCATTCCCAAAACTCACACACCAAAGAAAACGCCCGCACGCACAAGGAGCGTCACCAACGCATTCTTCGCCTATCATCCACCACCACCATCCCCACTGAGAGAATCTGCAACCACCTCGGCATCGCAGATGAACAACAGAAGGACGACGCCCTGGTAAAGATCATCAGCGTCCTCCAGTCACCCACTCCAAGCGAACCTCATATCGATCCTGACGACCCCCGAACTACGCTTTTCAAAAAACATTTGCACCAATTTTTTTCTAGAACCAGGCACCTCCGTTTTGATGATAAGAGACAGTAAACACTCTCCGAGATTGGTTGTACCGTACAAACTACCTACAAACTACGAACACACAGGCAATTCCAGAATTGAAGGGAGGGCCACACAAGATGATGTTGGCTGAAAATGTTTTTTTGAGATAATTAAGATTTTTGTTATCAAGCTTCGAGCGAAGGAAAAATTGAAATATTTTCATTCGTTCACGAAAACGCCACCCAGTCTGAGAAAAAACCCTTTCTTAGATCGTATCCAATTAGCGATAAACTGTTTGACAAATACCGCGTGTAAAAAAAACCGAGAGCGTCATTTCGGTCACGTACGAAAAGGGCAATTTAAATTTTTGTTTCTTTAAGCAAGGTGTATCTTCCCCCAGAACAAAGCCACGGATTGTCCACGCCCGACTAGGGACGCCATTGGCTGGATGGGATCACGTGGCGCACGAAGGAGGAGGAAAAATACCCGACCAGGACCTCATTGGCCGAGAGCGGCCACGTGACGCACGAGGAGAATCGGTCGACGCACCTGTCAGAGGTGTAAAGTGTGAGAAGCCGATAAGAAGAAGGAAGGGGAAGCGGGTATACGCCCCTCAGAGACACAATAAGGAAGTAGGAGTGAAAGTGAATTACCGAAAATGGAAAATCCCTAACCAGAAATAAGAAGGGTGGATACGTATTTAGAATTATCAAGAAAACCCTGGCGCCGACAGACCCACCCCAGTGTTTGACTGCGTCAATAAAAGCGGGACCCCAACCGACAGAAATGAGAGTTTGCGCCGCGGACGGCGAGAGAGATCAGCCGTGAACGACCAGCAGAGATCAGCCGTGAACGACAGGCAGAGTTTGCGCCGCGGACGGCGAGAGAGATCAGCCGTGAACGACAAGCAGAGATCAGCGCCCAGTGTTGAAACCGCATCAAGATAGCTAACCAAGATTCACGCACACTTCTGGACTCTTCTTCAACCAAGAACAAGTAGTTTGAAGAGCGACTTAGAATCAGACCACAGAAATAATTTTTTTTTTCGACTTTCGTCCAAGGACACGCCGAAACACAAAATTCTTAGAGAGCAGACAACTGGAAGCCTTAAAGTTGCCTAGTAAAAGCGTTGTGCCACAATCCACAGAACGGGTCGGGAAGTAGACATAGTCCTATGTACCGAGCAAATAGACATAAAAAGTTTGTTACCTTTTTCTTGATACGTTGGACCTTGTGAGTTGTTATTTTATTTTTTTTTATTATACATAATTGTGTGTTATCACCCCGTTAGACTCAACTTGCATTACGGCCCCAAGCCCTGTTTGATCTCGTCTGTCTAAGATCAAGTCACAACGTGGGTAGGCAGACCGGAGATCAGTGCAGTTACCCTGGTAACCAGGCGTTGGAAGCAGGTTGGGAACGACGAGGCTGGTATCAATCTAACCAAAGGGTTAGAACGTCACGTTTGGAGCAGCGAGGAGCGAACAGCTGACGCCGCGACAAAAGACGTCACAACTGGTGCTGTCCGTGACCAGGATATCAGAGCCTGGGGAGCACGTGACGTCACAATTGGCGCCGCGGGCAGGATCGAACGACACAGTCGACGCTGCGACCGGGAGACGACGTCACACAAATATGCATTGTGTATAGTAAAGGATATCATTAGTCTTGAAAAAAAAATGAATGAATGAATGAATGAATATAATTTCATATATTTTTAATTTTGCCTGTATTTTTATGTTTCCATTTGTTTCACTCCACCCTTATGGAAAGGGAAAAATTGTTGTAACACATGAGAAAATGGCATCTTTACGAGTCGTATATTTAAGAAACGATAGATCCGAGTCAGATACTTCTGCAAAACTCTTTTTGTTGCACCTATACAAATTTGACATGTCACTCAAGCTCCAAAAAGTGCTTGACAAGGTGACAGAGCAATGTGACTGTGGTAGCAAATAAGAGACGTGCATTGGATTGTTTGACTTATGCTATGCTGTTTGAAGAGAAAGAAACAGATTAGGGAAGTTTATTCTAAGCACAAAGAAACTTAGTACAATTGTTATCTTAAGCAAGAACAGGTTATAGTCAACAAGTAAAACTTTTTATAGTTGAAGAATAGTTTTTTTTTTTATTATTTGGGATTTCATCCGATCAGAAGCTTGTACCTCTCCAATAGGCAAACTGGGCTGGGATTCTTGTTTTTATTTTTTGGCACTCTTTTCCATTTCACAGCATTGTTTGTTGTTACTCTTTCTTCATTTCTAGAATTTCCTATCATCTGCTAACTTTGAGATCCTGTTTAAGATGACAATTTTTCCTCTTTCCAATTACTTGAAAGAATCAGACAAAAGACTAACAAACATATACAGGATTAATATACCCTAATCCTAAAGATTACTAAAATGGCTAATCAATGAATAAGATCTTACATTTTAAATTTTCATTGTTTATTGAAAATCACACTAAAACTACAGCACTGTATAACATATTACATCATAATAATTGATAAAAACAAAAGAGAGATAAAAGTGTATAAAACAAATTATAAATTACAAATTATAAGACAAAATGTTTTAAATTTACATTGTTTATTAAAAATCACTAAAACTACTACACGGTATAACATTACTAAGAGACTAACTTGTTCAGTATAATTTCCTTTTTAGTAAATGAAGGTCTTATTTGATGGCACAAGGATTTAGCAATAATGTGCTTGTGCCTTACTTATCACCCATATACAATTTGTGAAGACTTCAGTTGTTAATTTAACTGCTCTTTCCACACTTTTTACAAATGTGCAGGTAAATTTATCAACTCCAATGTTATTCCATTCATTAGAACCTCTTGCAGTTCATTATTTGAAAAAATTCTGCAAGCACAGGTTCACAAGCTCCAGTTGACCCGTGTGTTGCTTCAGAGTTGATGAATGTCATTTTTTTTAATCTCTTCTCTGGTGGCTTGCTTTTCTGAAACAAAAAATATTTTTCTACTTTAATTTTTAAATGCAACATTCTGTATTCCAGTCAACTGTTGATTTATTCACTGGATGATGTTGAAGATCTACAGTTGCTGCTTATGAAATTTATTATCCCTTTCAATTTCAAACCAATTAACTGCATGTCTTTTTCTTATAAATTTTCAAGGCTGTACAATTTATTACAAAGTTCTTGTGGATAGGCACCACTAGGTCCATAAACACATTAACCTGATAACTAAAGTTAGACATCTAGAGACACAATTTTTCAAGGCGGCAAATCTAGGGTCCACTTTTCCTTGAGAAATTCTTCCTGCAGATTTTAAGAGCAATCTTTGGTCACCACTTAAATCTTCCATTGCTCCTGCAGTAAGATGTAAGTTATCTAGATGGGCAATGATATTGTTCAATTCTACCCCGAATGAGACCACCTGTTGACTGTGGGTGGTGACCATGGCGTTCTATATTAACAGGCCTCTGCGTAACACTGCTACCTCGATAGACTGGAGGCCGACTGACAATTAGATCATTTTAGTTTTAGTTTGAGCGAACTGCTGCGTACTGTGTACTCTTATGTTGTTGGCTCGAGAAATTCAAAGGAATCTTTTAATTTTACCTTTGGTTGGAATATCATTTAACTTATTTATTTGAAGTAAGTATATTTGATTATTTTAGTTTGAGTCCATACATTATTTATATTTAAATTGTAAAAAGTAAACTTTGGTGCTTAAATTTACTCTCATTAAAAAAGATTTACTTAAGTTTAAAAAGCCTTAACATTTTTAAATTTAAGTTTAATTCATTTTTGGCATTTTCCCTCTTAAAGTTTGTTCAACATTTTTTGATTAAAGTTTAAAGAATTATATATTGATAAAATGCAATTCTTTTTGAGTAATTTGTTTTATTTTAAGAAGCAAAACAAAACAACGTTTAAGTTGACCGAAGCTGTTTTCTGAATATTGTTATCCTCTTGTAAAAAAAAACTATCCCAGTTTGTAGGAGCTGCTGTCATGTACCTAGATTAGTTGTTACGTTGTAGAGTACTGCTTATACTAACCATTTCTTGGTCAAATGTCTCTGAATCACCACTTATGACTTTTGCTCGATGTTGTAAGCAGCGGACAACCCCTTTCTTTACACTGTATGCCTGTTAGAAGTTGAAGTTGAGGTATAGGTCGGTGAATGTTGGCTTGCGGTATAGGGATGTCTTGAAGCAATGCTCTGTTCGAGATATTAGTCTCTAGTGCAGTTTGCGAGTTTGATGTCGTTTTCTCTGTCCACTGGGAACTGTTTCGATGATCTTATTGAGTTCACATGGTTCAGGAGAAATTGGACTTCTTCCTGGGTTGACCAGAGTATGAAGTTGTCATCTACGTAAAGTAAATGTAAGAATTTTAGCTTCTAAGAATAAGTTCCTTTTTTAGTGTCGGAAAAAAAAAACTTTCGACACAGTAAAGTAGGGAAAACCCAGAAGAGAGCAGCGACAGCCTGGTAAGGGTTGCAAAAGGAATCCTCCTCTTGCGACCTGCTCCAACCAGGTCGAGAGTAACAGAGAAGAAAAAAAAATAATCCTTCAGCACAACAAATAACCAGTCACGTGTCGGCTGATAGAGAAATAGGTCTCATCAGAATACAGAGGATGGTTTTTTATAAGGAAAGACAACTTTCCCACAATCCTCCTCCGACCAAGACCATAAAATATCAGTTGGTCATTTGGTTCCAGTTTAGCTGGACACAAAACCCCGACGCTGAAGCAACCCGTCCGTAAGTAACCCCTTCTCTTTCCTCTTTCCTTTTCTTCAAGCGGATATAAATAATTTAGAAATATTATTTTTGTTTCTATATTTTAGGACTGACATCATTAGTTAACGAACTTATTTCATATTTCTTCAAAACAATTGTTTTCGTCTGGCATTACTACACTACTAAAGTTTAAGCAACAACCAAAAAAAATTCTACAGAATTATCTAAATAAATCAAAATAATGTACTTAATTATTCTGTGAAACTGCCTGTACCGAATTATTTAAACAGATGAAAAACAGCAAATTTTAAAAATTATTTGTTGTAGTAAATAACAATTCGAGTAAATAACAAACATTAGTTAATTAGTTTTTTTTTAGGACATGGTAACTCCTAATGTCTAAAGTTTGAAATTCAAATTGACTTCTCATAATGGCAAAAGGAAATTTAGAAAATTGATGTCTTGCTGAACATGTTGTTTATTTTGAAATATTATAGAATGTGATGTTGAAGAGAAAAATAACAATAAAAATAAAATGTACTGCCTAGCGCAAGGATTGAACTTACAGCATTCAGTTAACGATGTTAGCTCTATATGACTTCGTGCAAATGTCACCCCTGTCGAGTGAAATAAAAATTTATCCATAGAAGCTGTATAAAAGACAAGACTTTTTTATCTCGTTAAATCTTTTGAGTTGCTTGTATCTAAAAAAAAAGAATTCGGCCCGGTGGCTAGGATCAAAGTGTAGTATCTGCGCTTTGTGTCAGAACCTGCTGTAATTTCGAACTCTCTGCTTGCAAGTGGACGAATATAAGGGTATTTCGTTATATATAGGTAAACGAACTAGCCTGCTTGGACGGGTTTAGATGGGATTTTATTTTTGGCTGGGCCCCTACGGGAGATTTAAATACCCACATTAAAAAGGGAATGATTGTGCCGCATTCAATTCCTGTCGTGAATTGATAAATACCATTAAGCTTTTGATTTTTTTATTAAAAAGAATTACCCGCCTTGGCTAGGATCAGGTAGTATCTGCGCTTTCTTTGCAGAAAAAAAAGAACCCAAACAAGAAGGGGTAGGGTTTCGTTGGGGAACTAGCCCGCTTGGACGGGTTTAGATGGGTTTTATTTTTTTTTTGGCTGGGCCTACGGGCTCCACATACCCACATTAAAAAAGGCCTTTGTGCCACATTCAATTCCTGTGGGTGAATTGATAAATACCATCTTTTTTCTTTGCTGGGGAATCTTTGTTACTCGTCATAAGGTCCCCCTCCCCTAAAAAAAAAAAAAAAACAAAAAAAAACAAACCAAAAAACAAACCTCAACTGATGTTTTTATTTGCTGAAAAAAAAGAAGACGAAGAAATCAAAACAAGTAAAAAAAGAGATCAGAAAAAGACTTAATTTCAACTACGAAAGGTAACCTTAACTTTTTTCCTTTTCTTTGTAAGACGGCCATTTGAATTGTGAATAGTACTGTTTAAAAATTGAAACTTTAAATACAACTTCATAGACATTTGATCATCTAGTTCCTCTTTAAAATTAACAGCGTTGAATTTATTCGTCGCTGTTAAAAATTGTTTACCATGAAGTCCTAAAATTAAGAAATTATATAACCACAAAGTAATGTGTTTTTTTGACAAAGAGGGTTTTTTCCAAAGAAATCAATTTATTCAAATTTCCTCATGTATAATACGCATTTTTTTCTAAAAAATATATAAAATTTCATTTTTATTTAAAGAAAAATTAAAAAAAATGTCAAATTAAATGTAAGACCGTCTAGGTGTTGTTTTTTTTTTGTTTGTTTATTTACACGTCTTTTGAGAAAAGGTGTATTTTTTTTTTAATAAGCCGGACGGTGTGTGTAAAAAGGAAAAATTTGCTGCGCGATTTTTATGACCATTTGGATCAAGATTTGCCGCCAAAATTATTTGCCAAACTCTGATTTTCTTGTGAAATTGTGGTAGAATTTTCGACCCTTTCGGATCAGGAATGGTCGCCAAAGGTGAAATTTTTGAAGGGCCTTTTTTCATATATTGGCCAATGAAAATTGAGTTTTCGAGACCCGTAGAAATTCCGGATGGCCCCAAGTGGAGCCGACTTTTTCATATAAAAGAGAGGACATTAAGAAACGATATCAGTAGAAACAAAAAAATAACGAAAGGGAATCGAGGCAGATATCTGAGACGACACGTAGTTCGCAGACCTCTTAACACCCTCTCTCTACATTGACCGGCAAGTGGGCCATAAATCAGCCTTTCTCCAACTACCAAAACCAATCCGGCCTGCTATCAACGAAAATTCTTCAAAGAAAGAAGGTGGGTGCTTTGTGCGTTCTGCTAAGTGTTGGTCTCTCTAAAACTTTATACCTTTTTTTTGTATTTTTTGTAAAGGGTCTAAAAACTTTATCCCTTTTTTTGGTGTTTTTGTATTTTTTAAAGGGTCTAAATTTTCAAAAACCGGAGTTGGACTAAACAATTAATTTCATAGCTTGTTTCTGTGGGTATTTCCTTTTTTAGAAACCCCCAGGAAAATATTGTTATCCTGCCGTTTTAGGCGCACAGAAGGAAATTTTTGTGCAACCTTTCTTGTTCTTGTTCGTACCTTTGTGCTTATTGTAAAATAATTGTACAATAAATGTTTTTTCCTGTTTTAAAAAATTTATGCAGTGATTTGTCTTGTATTTTTAACTCGCGCTTACCAGCGGCAGCTATCGTTTCTTCTGCCAACTAAATTTTGTCTGGCACAAGGAGTTGGTAAGAGAGTGAGAAAAAAGAAAGAAACAAACAATTTTTATATGTTACTAAGATTGTAGCAACTGAAACACATGAAAGCTGAAAACATTGCTATTTTTCCTACTCACAAATTTCCCGACAATTTATTAGAAAATGTCTGACGGAGGGACAAAGGGGGGCAAAACTTTCATCATTCCCTGCCTGCGAAACCCTGTGTCTCCACCACTGTTTTCAGACTATTTTTGGCACCTCAGCCTGGTTGAAAAAATTTGTTGGGGTGACATTATGTCACCCCTCCTGTGCTGGCACCCGGGGCGGCCCGCTCCCTCGCCCCCCCGTTAGCTACGCCACTGCCCCATGGACATCTTTTAGGTGGGAATGTTCACAACTGGCCAGTGTTGTATTCATCGTAGGCACTTGCTTCATGGACATGCAGAATGAATTGGAAAGCGATCTAATTGCAACAAAGCATAAAACAGTGTTGTGTGTCTCATTTTATCAAAGTTATTTGTGTGATTTTCCTTTTTGTAGATTCTATAAGCTTTCCTCTCTACATTGTATATGAAGGATACTAATGTAAAAGTCAGAAGAGAATCTGATTTATTTTTCTTATTTCTTCTGGGTGTGTAAGGCATTGTTTACTAAGAATTGCTTGACCTGAACAGGACTAGTATTACGAAAGGTCGTGTAAAATTATAGCTGATTTAGATGACAAAGCTCAGTTGCTTGTTGCACTGTTAACGGATTGTATAAAGACTGTTGCATTTGAGTTGAGGCATGTTAAACTGACCAGACTGGGCATACTATGATTAGCAGCTTTTGTGCAGAAAATTTTCAAATATCAGAGGTTTTGAAATTCCAACCATTTTGAAAATTTTTAATGCAGACCACTACATGAATCACAAAGGAATCTGATTTGTTTACACATGTTGTCAGTTCTTGAAGAAAATTTTTTGATCATATTGAAGAATTGTTTTAATTTTCCTTTTTGAGAAGGAAAAAAAATATCTGTAGGAAAAGTTTGAAAACTTTAATATCCCCTAAATAATTGAGAGCATGAAAGTTGGCCTTTTGCTATTAATTGGATCAAATAAATCTTGTGATTAGACAAGACTATTTTCATACCATTTTTTTGTCGACTGATTGATGAAAATCACGACAAAAAGCATCAGTGTAATTTGAGAATTTGTTCATATAATATATTAGGTCTCTCTTGAGGAGCAGTCATTAGTTTCTGAGAAGCATTTTTAATCTGAGGAACTTTAATCACTGCATGGTGGGGGTGAATTGCAACATACACTGCTTTGAATATACGCTCTTTAGCGCTAGAGTGCGTCGTCAGTGATGTTCGGATTTGGATCATTGGGCAGTTTCGGGTCTTTCAAACATCATACTGACCTCACCAAGCCGACCCCATCAGAGCTGATCGGACTCTGATACGCCCTGTAAAAAATGCTTGTAGACACCGACTTCTATACCCCGTTATCACGCATTTGATTGGAGGTTGCCCAATAGCCAAACACAATGGTGGGGACTCTATTTAAGTTGTATACGGGGAATTTTTCTTTTTTTTTCATTTTTGAGTGGACGCCTTTTCATCGGATACTTAGAAGGTTTTCCGTTTTTACCCACTTCCCATCAAGTTTCATTTCACCAGCTAATGATTACTATTTACAGAGATAATAAGAAAAATTCGGCCATAAAAAAACAACTAAAAAACTCGTTTATATACGATTAAAATGAATAAATAAATTACAGCAAATTAAACCGAGAATGCTTGTAAATGTCATAATAAAACGTTTAAAACATGTTGACGAGTAAAAAATTAAAAAAAAGACCCTTTATTATAAAGTTAAATTTATATTTCAGATCGTTAGAAATATATATATATAAAAAAAAAAAACGAAACGGGAAGAGGGGTAAAAAAAAATAAAATTGGTGAGAAAGTCGTGATTAATCATGCTTTGCATAAAGTCAAATAGTTAGGGAAAGAGAAAAGGGTTTAATACGGTCAAATGGAAGTCAAAAAAAAAGGAGATTTCTTCAATAATAAAGAACGAAAATGGGGGAAAGACTATCGAAAATAGACCTCTTTTGAACGTCACGATGTTATGCAATTATTCTAGATGCTAGGGTGTCGGGATAATAGTGGTTATGCGAAATAATTCTTCAACATTTAAGCAAAAATAAAATAAAAACATGAAATAATAATAAGTAAAATAACGTATGTTAATTGGGTTGCATAAAGAAAAATAACTGTTATTGCGAAAATTGTAAAAGAAGAAGAAATAAGGAAAAAAATAAATAAGTAGAATAAAATATAGAATGAAACAAAAACACTTTCCTTTCTCCTTTCCTTTGAAGGTTCGTATGTATTATTTACAATGGCTGACTAACGAAAAAAATAACAAACAAAAAAACACCTGTTTTCCATTACGTATTTACAAATACAGTTCCCAGTCTGTTGCACATGATAAACAATTGGGTGCGGTCATTTTCTTTGCGTACGTTTTCGCGCCAGCTTTAATAAAATTTATGACGTTCATGTTTGGATTCGGTTTGTTTGTACGAATGGCTGTACTAACGACTTCTGCTATTTCTTTTAGTATTTGATCATGGCGCCATCTATACCTACCATCAGCTAGGGCTGATTTGCAGTTACTAAGTATATGTTTTAAAGAACCTATTTGACCGCATAGGGGGCATGAGGGCGATTCTGATTTAGTCCATAATCGTAGGTTAACGGGGGGCTTGGTAGAAGGTCATAAACAGATCGGATCAAAAAGTTCATTACGCCATAGATCTGACCATCCGACTTTCCTAGGTATCATTGTCTCCCATTTTGTCCATGAACCTTGTTTTTTAAACCCGATCATCTTTGCTACTCTCATTTCCTCTTCCCCTGGGCGAATTTCGTCCAGTAAGAAGAATTGGTGTTTTTCCTTACCTACGGCTTTGTCAATTCTAACAGTAGGAAAGAAACCCATCCCTGTCCGACCCGTGGCGACAGTGCCCAGCACCGCTTTTTCGCGAAGACGCTCTACTGCCACTTTCAACTCCTTTACAGCGTTCCATTTCCTCCCAGTGTAAACCTCAATATTTGCTCCTGCCACTTTTGGGTCCTTGGAGAACTTGTATTATTGTTCGCACCTTAGAGACTTTGTATTCTTCTACAAGACTTTTAAAGGGGAGTTGAAGAATGTCGGAATTACCGTAAAGGGCAGCGCTACTTAGACACTTTGGTAGACCTAGCCATCTCCGTAAACGGGATTTGATCTTTTTTTCTATAAGTTCTACGGTAGAGGTAGTGAACTCATAGATGGACAAAGGCCACAATAAACCCTAACACAGTATCTACCTTAAATAATTTTTTTTTCTTTGCAGAGGATTTACTTAACTAAACCTGTTAATGTTTGGTGATAAAGAATTTTTGGTTTCACTTAATTTTGACATTTTTTCTTATGAATCAGTCATTGTTATTATGGGATATAGCAGATGTAAAGCTGTCAAATTTTACTGAGTCATTCTAAATTTTATGAAATCACTGAATGGATTTTGATCCTGAAGCAAATGAAACAAATCAATGTACTAGTTTAATTTAACTACTTAAAATCCTGTTTGAAAGATATTTTTTTTTTGATTATACTCAAAAGAATTTGAAGGCAACACCAAAAGTTGACGTTTGAGATAACCTTCACCATATTACAATTACAGATATGTTTTTTTTTCATTCACTTGATCATTTCAGCCAATTAATTCATATCATGGCAAATATTGTCTTTATTAGTATTGTCTCAATCTACTCTTTCTCCTCAATATATGTAATCTGTCAGTGCTGCCAAATGATGGAAAGTTAACAAAGCAATATAATTGCAGATGCAGAGATTCCAATGAGTGTGACAGTCTCAGTACCCAGACCTGACAGTGCTTTTTTTCCAGTGTTGTCTTTGGACTGTTTTTTGATCTGTCATTTGACATTTATTGAGCACTATTTGCTTGCTTCCCCTCTTTTTAGACCTTCACACAGTCACAGCCTTTAGTGAAATTGATAACTTGAATCATACTCTCTCCTACTGACATTCATATTTAGTTACTCTGTCACTCATGTAGACATCTTCGAAACAAAGATGGGCCTGACTTTGGCTTCTCTTGCTGGATTCCATTGAATTCCATGTAGAGCACATGGCCCAAAGCAGGATGAAGAGATTGCCTATTACAAACTGCATTTTTGCCACTATACTTTTTATTTTAATTTTTTATTTTGCTATTGTTCATCCAATGCAAGTCCCAAGAGCCACTCAATGAAAAGGGTTACTCAAGTTGTTAAAAGGATTTACAAAGAAGAAACTAAAGATGCATATTACGAAGATATGTACTACAGATAAGAGTTAAGCCTTAATTTTAAGAAGTTAAGAGGTTTGTTATCAGGGAAGCATCCTCTCAGGAGCCCCTTCCATAATGCAAATTCTGGGGACAAAGCTGTTTGTGTAGACCCTTCTCCTTATGAATGGAACATAAAGAGAGGATATTGATTGAGTGTGCATAAATTGACTCCTCTTCATTGCCTTCATATTCCATTGGTTAGGAAGAAGTTCCATATTTTTGAGGTAGAAGGCATTGAGATGCCACTCTTGTCTGAATTAGAATTTCCATGCCTTGTGTCTGTGAAGCAGTGTGGCTGTGCAGATTGTAGCCTTTTTAAAAGGACATCATAAGTTTTATCTGATACACTGATGAAAGATAAAAATATAAAGCAGTATTAAATATTGTTACAATCATCGGTTTGTTTCAGATTTTTAAAAAATCCTTAGATTTTAATTTTTTTTTTCACTATTTTTGATTGTGGACAAGATATATAAGATGTGTGAATTATGGATAAACAAAAGCTGTTTGTTGTAGACAGAAAAAAACCTTAGATCATTTATTTCAAGAAATTTTTCTTCCATTATGCAGATGAAAAGACCAATATTATAAATGCTTGTAAAAACCAATGCATCTGTTAATCTGCTTGCAACCATGGTTGATGCTGCTGCCAAGAGTTGTTTCAATTTACTCTCTCCTCCAAGTCACTCTTTATACCTTCTTCCAGTTTCTCAAGCCAAATTTACATTTCTCAGTTTTTAGAAAATGCTGTACTGGTTTCTCTGCCAACAAACAATAATTTAGAGGTCAAACCAGGAACATTTCTTTATGATATAAAAAAGCGGTGTCTTATTTCATTTGGAGACATATCAAGCTTCAGTTAGATTCTAATGAACTGATATGGAAACAAAAAAAATATAAACAATTTTATTACAAAGATATTTTCTAAAATTTTTAATCAATTTTTATATTTTAAATGTGTATGTACATTGAGGAGTTGCTAAGAAACCCGAAGCATGGTGTACTAATAAAAATTGGCTTGGATTGAGGAATTGGATAGCCGAGTTAAAATTCAAGTTCATTACATCCATTTATGTGCTAATACTCTTGGGAAAGTATGAATCCATCTCAAGTGCTAGCTATGGTAAATAGCAGAACAGTTTGAACCCTATGGCCTCGATTGGCAAAAGGAGAAGCAAAACTCTAAATTGAACCCAGTCTGGATAGGGTTGGGCTCCATGTTGTTTACCCAGGAAACACCACTGCTGTTGTGACTGCAGTAGATGTGGTACTCCTATGACCCTAAGAGGTTACAGGACTCATGATCCTAACAATATCTACATGGTTTTAAACTTGTTCATTTGAAAATGATTTGAGTTAAGATTTTTTTATGAGGGGGATGCCGAAAAGGTTTCAGCCTGAACCATTTCCCAAAATATGACCAAATTTTTATTTTTATTTTTGAAGGGATTGATAACTTTTTGGTACTCCCTCATACCTTTATTTCTTGTTTCTTTTACTTGATATTCTGATTACTCTTTCTTATAAATTAATTATTCTTACAGATACCACTATTAATAATACTGTCATCATTTAACAATTAACAAGAATAAAATACTAATTATAGGGAAATGGTTTGAATAAGACTGCAATTAATGAGTAAACAGGCAGGTAATATTTTTTGTTTACCTTGAAAAATAACATTCCATAACAACCAATTTTCTCCGACATTTGCTCATTTTTTTGTCAGGTGTTTGAAAATGAAACAAAAAACTGTCCTTTATAAGTTAACTAACAAATTCTTCAAATTTTGAAATGGTAAATAAATTTCTTTGTAAAATTTCAACTTTTCTTTGTGCAATTTTGAATTTTGTGTTTATCAAATTAATACATCTAGAATTGTGTATTTTCTTCTGCATTTTTCTTCTGGTAAGAGACCAAGTGTAAATATATTCCTGTGTAACATATTGCTGTATTGTTCCTTTCAGTTGGTTATTTGGTTTGGTTTATAAAAAAAAACAGCGAAAGAAATAAAACAATGAAAGAAAGCTGAATTGATATAAAAGCCAAAGAAAATCTTCAAATGGCTTTTATTCAGAGGCTAAAATAAATGTAAAGAAATTCACATACATGTTTCCTGTAGGTCTGCAGATACATATTCAAATACTCCTGTGAATATTGTCTGCATTTCTTAGCATTAGTGGCTACCATTGTAGAAATAGGCAAATTTTTTACAGTAAATGCACAGCTATAAATTCACTGACACCACTCTGATATCTACGAGTGTTGAGTATACACTGGCTGACTCTGGACTAGTTGGCACCAACAGCCATCTGATCGTGGCTCTGGCCAGCAAGCATATGCTGTGTATTGGGCGCTGAGCTGATCTATATTAGTAGCAAATTGACCAAGCTGGGAATTGTATATGACTCTTTTTCTCTTCATGTGTGTCATGGTTGGAATGTTTCTGTTTGTTTGTACATTTACCCTTCAGCATTCTATCCTCAGTTGGGTTCTGTTTCTGCAGTGTTTCATCCTGCCATGAGTAAAAGAATTGTCGTTGCTGCCTCTGTGTGATTGTAGATTGGTATGTGCATGAAGTACGCTGGATGATCAGCAATATATGTATCAGCAAGTTGTATTTTATGTATTTTAAAATCTTACATGAATTTCAGCATTCCATCACAAAAGTTCAATTTGTATTTATTGACCCACTTCTGACTACCAGTCCTTTATTGATCCATTGAATAGTCCCATCAACCCCCAGGGGTTGATATTGACTACTTTGGAGACCCCCCTGCACTAGAACATTGTTGGCAAAAATTTAGTGATCTGGCAGTAATCAAGTCTAGAAGTTTATTTCCAAGCTGTCATTACTGCCTCCTGATTGCCATGATGCCATTGATGAAAACACCAGGAATGGGTTCAGATTTATATTACTCAATCATGACATTTATAAAAATGCAAATGTTGCTAGAGTTTTTAGTTCAACTAGAAATGTCTCTTAATTGTTGTTTATACATTGTGAAAATTGTCCTGGCTATGATGATAAGGCCTATGATCAGGAAGTTTTGAGGAGTGTGGAGTTGCTGTTGTTCCTGGGTCCATTCTGATCCGGGGTGGTAGCACCTGTTAGGGTCCCAGCTATAGGTAAATAGTTTTCCCCCTCCCTTGATCTGGAGTTGGAATACTAGGAATGAATGGGTTTTTTGTGATAATAATGCCATCAACACAAATTGCAGTATATAAAGAGCACATTCACAAAACCTGATTTCAAAAAACTAAAATTTCCCCTTAGTGGGGCTACCTGTTTGCCGTGGGTGGCGACCTGTGATGCCTGGGGACAGTCCTGGTGATTGAGTGACTCCTGATCCGGTATAAAATGACCAGGAGTTTCCACAACACATCACTTCGTTCTCTGCCTGGGATAGCCAGGTGGATGGAATAGCCCAATCCATTCCAATCGGCTAGTCACATAGTGGCAAGGGCTAGTTGGGATGATAGATAATGGGTCCGACAGGGCCACGTAACCTTGCATCATACTATACTTGGGTAGATATGGTGTGGGAGTGCAGGTGCTCATATTCACTCTCATCACAACTATACTGTCTGTGTAGCTTTGGTAGATTAAGGCGAATGGGATTAGTCCCCCCTGATAGCGTCCCTTAAGAAGTAACTCGGAGGTGGGTGGGGAGCACAGACAGTGAATATAAAAATTAAAATTATATGACTATCCCTATATGCGAACCAAGAGACGATATGAGACTTCTGAAAGCGAAAATGAAATAAAAAAAAAAATCAATTTCCAACTTTCATTGTTGTAGAATCAGTAGAGTGTGATATATCAAAAGTATCTCCTTTTGTGTTGCAAAGGGTTATTTCAGACATGATCAAACCACAGTCTTAAAAAAAAAATAATACTCTATTCAAGTGATATCCAAAAAAGACGCAGAGAAATTGCTAAAAATCAAGTAAATTAACAACAATAAAGTCAATGCCTACCCCCATCAATTTCTTAATTCATCAAAAGGAGCAATAAAATGCCCAGAACTGTCACTTTGTTCATCAGAAGAAATTGAAAATGACAATACCCTAAAAAATGCAAAGAGTAACAGACGTTAAAAGAATGCAAGTAAAAAGAAATGACAGAGTAATAAACACCAACACTTTTTGACATTCGAAGAGCCGACTCTACCAAAAGAAATAAAGATAGGTTACACAATAGCCAAGGTAGAGCCATACATTCCTAATCCTCGTAGATGTCATAAATGTCAAAAATTTGGTCATCTTCAAAATGTTTGTATGAGAACATCAGTCTGTCGAAGATGTGGGGAACCGGAAACTGAGCATGAATCACCTTGGAAAGGCCTCCTTATGTCTAAACTGTAAAGAAAAACATCTAGCAAACTCCAAAGAGTGTAACATTTGGAAAAAGGAAATAATTAGAAGAAAATACATGCAAAATATTTTTGACTTGTAAACAAAAAAAAGGATATGATTGATAAGTAGCAAAATACTTTCATTTTCAAAAGAGATGTAACTGTTCTTTAAATGTTTTTCTTTACCAAAGCAATAAGACCAACCATATTCCAAAGAAGAGTGATTCATCATGCAGAACTTAGCATACATAATTGACAATCTTTATTTAAAAAGAAAATATACCTGAAGTAGATGATAGAATTTAATGAATATTTTGGTAAAATGCAATGCTAATAACTGAAAGTTGTTTATCTTTTTAACTTAAATAGAATTCACATGACTTCACATGATTTCTAAACTTTGAGATTTTAAATTTAGACTTACCTTTTAATGTTTGCAGCATCTTCCATCATGTAAATTTTGTGACAAACATTTATTAAAGTCATCTTAATCAAGCACAAGGCCCAAATTCAGTGAGAACTATGCTCACAACAATGAGAAATTGAGCTATTTGACGTAATGTAATGGTTAGTAAATTTATTTCACCAAATCAGTTACAGATAAGTAGTGAGTTCAATGTAATGAGTTGGTCGGTCAACTTGACACCCCCAAAGCAGTGGAAGGCAGAACTGTGATTGGTAGCTGGCTTTGTTGGTGTTTTGCATAGGTGAGTTACCAAGCTCTATGGAAAGGGCTGGAATGAGAAGGAGGGCAGTTTCAGTCTCAGAAGTCGTTACGTCCGCAGGAGAGAAAGAGACGAAATCATTTATCTTTTCGTGACACATTCCAACACAAGCTATTTTGGCATTTACTTTGTCTCTAGCAAGATGGCGGAAAGACCGTTCGACATAAAACTGATCTCCAAATTCAGTGGTGATATGAGTGGACAGTCTGTGGTTGAATGGATCGAAAATGTGGAACTGGTCTGCGAATTATGCGAGATCACGAAGACTGAACGGATTCTTCCACTGCGCTTGAAAGGCGGCGCCCTTGCTGTGTATAGGCAGCTGAGCAAAGAACAGAAAAGTGACATTGAGCAAATAAAGCGCGCTCTACTAACCGCGTTTGGAAATGACCGGTTCGTGGCCTATGACCAATTCCAGGCGCGGCGTCTGCGACCTGGCGAGACAGTAGACGTATATTTGGCGGAATTAAAGAAGCTCGCCGTACCGATCGCACCGCTTCCTGGAGAATGGATGACCTGTGCCTTCGTGTCTGGATTGCCTGGTCATGTTAAACAGATACTCCGCGCATCATCCAGAATGGAAGACATGACGCTCAATCAATTGTTGACCAGACCCGTGCTATCATGATCGACGAAAAGAGGCTGATGAACCAGTGGCCGCAGTCGTTCAGCCAATTGAAGTCAAAGAGGATCCGACCCCAGCCATCCGTCGCCATGGCGATGTCACCTGCTATCGGTGCTCTGGGCCGAATCATGTTGCCAAAGACTGCCGCTATCAACGCAAAGAAATGCGCAGCGGGTCGGCGCGAAAGGCACGTCTCGATCTACGATGTTTCCAATGTCATAAAGTAGGACATATTGCCTCTAACTGTCCAGGAAATAGAATGAGGGATGCGACGTCAGCCGGTCTCTTCTCCGCACCGAGCATGAAAGAGGCACCCCCTGTGATTAAAAATTACATCAATGGAATAACGCGCACCGCTTTAGTAGATTCGGGCTGCTCCTCGGTCACCACGAACGGTTCGATTTGTCGACAGTGGAGCAGACAAAAAATGGACGCACTAACGGCTGATGGAAAAGCTCTCAGAAGCCAGGGAGTTGGAAACATCAAACTCACTATCAACAGCGGTAACTCCGTCACAGTCAGCGTGTTGGTCGTGGACAGCGCGTTATTAGGTTTTGATCTGCTCCTTGGGATGGACATTATTAAGGAGCTGGGCGGCGTACGCATCACAGAGGCGGGTGAAGTCGAGTTTTCTGATCCGCCCATCTGTTCTGCTTTGAGGAGTAATGAAACTGACTTCAGTGCAACTTTCGACCAGCGCAGGCGCGTATGGACCGCAACGTGGAAGTGGGCGGGTAGACGAACGCCCACGCCATTGAAAAATAGCAGAATACCCGGTTCCAGGGCATATCAGAAGCGAATACGAAAAGGAATTGCAGCTTTGGATAGCAAACGGCTGGCATGCGCAGTTCCTCGAGGAGGAGCTAGGGCCGCCTCGAGGACTGATTCCGTTGATGGCAATAGTGCAAGAGAATAATGAGAAAGTGAGACCGGTCATGGACTACAGGGAATTGAATACCTTTGTAGATGCATATACGGCCAACGCGGACGTTTGTGTCCAGAAATTGCGGGAATGGCGACAGCAATGGAGCAACGTGGCCACCCGCGATTTAAGAAGGGCCTACCTCCAAGTCCGAGTCCACCGATCACTCTGACCCTTTCAGACTGTCATGGTAAAAGGACAGAGATATTGCCTCACTCCAAAAATCATGTCAGCGATTATGAATGTGGTCATGTCGCAGGATGAGGAAATTCGAAGGGAAACGTCATCCTACATTGACGATGTTTACGTCAATGAAAACGTAGCCTCTTCAACGAGGGTTAAGGAACATCTGGAGCGCTTTGGCTTGGTGTGCAAGACCCCAGAAATGTATTGGCATAGTTATAAGCATCTGTGACAAGCAAGAGATGTGTTGATAAGGGTAAAAATGGTAACTTTGAGAACTTAAAGCTAAAATATTAAACACTATTTATTCATAAAGTTGTTTATTTACAAGAATAATTTTAGATTTACAACATTCTAAAAATGCTAACCAGCTAATACAATGTTTATTATTTATTAATTTAAAAAGAAATATTTTTATTCACAAATTTATTAAATGTGTGATCAAGAATAAACAGATAATGAGTAACTGTTATTCTAAATTTAAAAAAAAAAACATTTGCAAAGCATTTCTTTTGTCCAACAATTTATACGTTTATAAAATTATAAATAAATATTGCCAAGGGAGTGAAGATAATAGAGAATAAAAAAAACCTCCTTTTGTAAGCACAAAAGTTAAAGCTTGCCAAATCTTCTGCATAACATGGGCAATAAGGCAGGTATATGTTATTTTCTGATTCTTTCTTCTTTTAGGTATCACCCACATTTCTAACCAGTGAAAGGCACAGATTCATATACTTTACAATTTTTCATATTTTGCAGGATTATGGCCTAGTGGATTAAATAGTTGGTTCGTGAATTTTGTGACATAGTAATGTTATAGACAAGCGTATGGTTGCAAGAAAGAAATACGACAACAACAGAAATAGATCTACGTGATTTATTTCAATAGGAACGTGTGGTTTTGGGACAGCTACCTTGTGGTATAGTTCATAAGCCGGCTGCCGACCTGGGTTGATTTCTCATAGTAGTTCTCGCTGGTTGGCGTGGCGTTACTGCTGCTGACTGCTCAGACCGACCGTGACCGATCTCTTCCCTGGCCTCCTGTTGACTGCTGTTGTACTCCCCCCCACTGTGCGACCCCTTTTATGGCGTTTTTTTATGGCTTAACAGGCTCAAAAAACGACGCGAGTATAATTAGGAGGGAAGTATTTTTATTGGTCGAAAAATAGAAACACTTTAAAATATTTTATTTTTCGACCGGAACTCGTGCGTCAGGCATATGCACAAACGACGATAATGGTCATTTTGTGACGGGACCTTAAGTATGTTAGTTTATTTGCCTGCAAACCAGCCGAGATATGTCTTATTTTATTTTATAACAGTAATTGTGAGTTCAAACCCTGGTCAGGCATTATGTATTTGGATTCAGTGCGAGCAATTGAGCAGTACTACTAATATTAACAAGATGAGATATCCGTAGGCAGTAGAACAAGGAGAGTCAATCTCCATAGATTAAATAATGGCTTCAGCTGAGAATTTACCGTGTTAAAAGCTCAATACACACTTGATGAGGGTCAGAAGGTACAACGGCCAAAACATTGTGACAACAAAGATGAGGACTTGCATTTGATTTCAATACTAACACATTTCCAATGTTAACTGATTAGTTACATGTACTGGAAACTATAAATAGTGACATGGTTAGAGTAAATTTAAATGTTCTGCATCCAGCAAAGTAAGAAAAACTTTATGAAAGCTGAAGTAAATGAAGAAATTTGAAGATCACTATTATGAAATGTAAGTAATTAGACATTTTTTTTTTTTTTTTTTTACAAAAGTTCCACCCTATTCAGTTACGGCGTCATAAAAAAAAAAACATGACATAATACTGCCACAACAAGTGTCTCTTTTACACGATTAGACATTTTATTAGGATCAGAAATTCCCAACATGCAAGATGCTCGTGGCCTCACCAGTAGGCCACCAGTGGGCCTCTGGCGATCTGTCAGTGGTAACATTGTTGAGATAAACACAGCAGATGTCCGACAGCAGACCACCAGCAGTAAACGCTAGTGGCATGTTACTCAGTGGCATATTGGTGGGTTGCATCTAGGGTTATGCCATCTTCTCCAATTCAGAGATAAGCATTAATATACAATGCAGTAGTCTTTGGTAAAGTATCTCACCAAATTCTGAAACACTACAAAATCTTAGCTCGTTTTCAATCTCTCTTGTATTTATAATGGTTGAAATTTACTGTTTCTTCTACTTCATTAATGGCTGGTTGTGGTGAAGAAAATGGTGACTTACTATGATAAAACAAATGACAGTGTTGTGATATACTTATAATTCTTTTGTATTCATTCATTTTTTTAATACCTTCTACTTATCTGCATACGAACTGTTGTGTGATTTCGCGTTGGTTCACGTCATGTGATCTTGTGTTTATAAATAATGGTGGGGGGCCTCTTTCTTTCTCTCTGGCGTCCGTTCGTCCATAACTTCTAACTATGTAACTGGTAACTATGTATGCTTTTTTTCTAAAACGGTCTCTTTTCATTACACACAGTTTGTTGTGTGTTATCTACCAGCAAAAAAGGAAGGTTCACGTAACTTCTGCCTTTATATAGAGAGCATCATGGCAATTTCTGTGCCACCTCAACCAATCACTGACTTTCCAATTTAAGTCCTGAACAACTTTACACAGATGGTTTTCTTGGTCTTGGCTTTCAGGCTCGGATAAAAGCCAAATTACTTTTAAGGGAACTCCTTGTGCTGAGGATTCCAATCCTACCGTTGCAATTAATTTAGAAAGTCCTGATTTTTCTAGTTACAGTTGTTACTACACATTATCAGAAAATAAATTAAAACCAAAACGCCTAAAATTCAATAAAACATTATGGAGAATATTTTCCTAAAATTTTAATTGTATATAAAAAACAAAAAAAAACCCCAAAAAACGCTCACATTAGTCTTCAGTTATTTTTTTTTCTTATACTTATCTTGCCAATGTTTTCAGTT
>CAHIKZ030001969.1:380000-409338 GCA_903632075.3 Acanthosepion pharaonis | reverse complement strand
TTTAACAAGATAAAAAACACAATAACAAATAACTATCTAGGTTAAAATAAAATCAAAATATAGTGAATACATTTTTGCCATGCCAAGTGAGTGAGTTTTGTTCAAAGTTTCAAAATATTTTAAAAGGATGCCATTAGAGCTATCCATAACCAACTTGATTTAAAAGCTACAAAAATAAATTTATTCAACTATCATTGGAAAAGGAAAGTCTATTTTGCTTATATAGCCAAACATATTTTGGAGAACTATATAGAAAATAAAATCTTAACTGTAGGATAAAAGAAAACAAGCAGACATATCAAAATATAGTGATAATAAAGAAAACATTCCTAATAGATTTCACCTGAAAGCAACAAGTCGTCTATGGATAATAATAATAATAATAATGAGGGTGACTCATTTTCTCCTTTAATATTTTACATTGCACTTATCACATTAAAAATTCAGCTCAATAAAACTGGCTATGGTTATAAGATAAATCACTTATTTTATATGGACGATCTCAAACTGTATACCAAAAAAACATGATAAACTGAAGGTTGTTGAAAACAGTAAAGAAATTTAGTGATGAAATAGGTATGGAATTTGGTTTCAATAAATGTGCCAAAAGTAAGTTTTAAAAGAGAAAAACTGGTGTCCATATCTTTAGTTGAACTTAATGTTGATACTGTGATAAAGGAGCTGAAGCATGAACAGGTTTATAAATATCTAGGAGTTGATGAAAAGCAAGGATTAAAAATGCTAATATGAAAGAAAAAAAAAACAGAAATATTGTTATCAAAGAGTGCACGCTATAGTAAAGCCATAGTTAAATTCATATAACAAGGTACTAGCAATAAACACCTTGGCTGCACCTGATGTAACCTACAGTTTTAAAATAAAAAAGCGGACTATCTCCGGGAGTAAGAAAAATGGATGAAAAGATCAAAAAGTTGTTAACATGCAACACCCCTCAAAATCAGATATTGATTGTCATTACTTACTCAGAAGTCTGGGTGGTAGGTTTCTGATACAACTTTAATTATCATACAAAACATCTATGATAGAGTTGGCCAAATAAACTGAAACCAGTACAGACTAGATGTTACAAATGGTAGCTACTCATAAAAAAAAAAAGGAGGTATGCTCAATAATCAAAGAAAACAAGAAATATGCAAATGAGCTAATTTTACAAATGAGAAGAGATGAAAACAGAAATGAGTTAGTCACAACAGCTGCAAAAAAGATAAAGAATCTAGAAAAAATTCAAGGGGAAAAAAATCTAGAGGCAAAATGAGAACAAAAATGTTTATATGGTTAATATGTTCTCCATAGCAAGCAAGCTTATGTAGACAAAAAATCTCACTCATCAATGGCTAGTGTTCAAAACTCAAAACAGAAAGCGAAAGGATTCATCATAGCTGCACAAGATCAGAGCTTTTACCTGTAACTACCAAGCTATTGTCATTAGAAATGTAACTGATCCAAAATGCAGGTTTCCACACAATCAGTTTGATGAAACAATAGATCACTTAGTGGCAGGATGTAAGGTGTTGGCCTTGGAAGAATACAAAACCAGGCATGACAGAATAGGTCAGTACTTACATTAAGTAATCTGCAGGCAATACAAAATTGAAACTGAAGGCAAGTGGTATAAGCATTATCCTAAACCTGTAACTGAGGGAGAGAATGTAACTATTTTATGGGACTTTCCCTGTGAATACTGATTGAACAATCAAAGCAAACAGATTAGATACAACTGTTAAAGATCACTAAAATAGACTGTCTATATCTTTGAGATGAGATGAGGTGAGGTATTATGATTACATTATTCAGACTGTTATCCTCATTTTCATTGTCATATTCACAACATTTCAGCCATTGTACGTTCAACCAAAATATTGTGAATATGGCAGTGAAGATGGGGATAACAGTCCGAATAATGTAAATAATGTAAGTAATCACTAAAATAGAGTTTGTCTGCTGATCAACATGAGCATACCATATGATTGTAATATTTCTTTCAAAGAATTAAGAAAGTTTAGTAAATACAAAAACTTGCAAAAAGAAATTGAAAAAATGTAACATCTTAGTGCAACTATCCATGTAATAGTAGGGGCACTTGGAATAATTAAGAAAGGAACTGAGAAATTTCTGAATATGATACCTAGAAAACCTTCAAATAGTACTGACTGGCACTGCCCATGTATTACAGAGAGCACTGTCAACATAGACACTGGCAAGATGTGGCTGATGATTTTGTGCAGAATTTCTTTTGTTTGCTGAATGTTTGATTGACAAATGAAATCATTACCTATGTTTTACTTCAGGTTGTCATTCAGCAAGTAATCTACCAAAGAAGAAATTTTAAAAGGAACAGTTTTCTGGGTTTTTTTTTTTTTTTCAATAGTAATAAAATCTCTGTGTGAGATTTACTTTTGATTGTGGTTAGTTTTAATAACAGGAAAAAAAAAATGCAATAAATTAAGTTATATGAATTTTGTTGGTTGACCAAAAAACCACAAAATAAAATTTATGATTCTGGTCATCAAATTACAAAAAAAGAAATAATATCCAGCAATGGCAAAAAGGAGAAATACGTAAAAAAAAAAAAAAAAATGAATTTATCTTGAGAAAATGCCAAATCAATTGAGATGAATCCATTAATATAAGGCAAATAGAACCTTAAAAATTAGGATTTTCTGGATCAAGCAAAAAGTAGACACATGCTGTATCCATGCAAAAAAAAAAAAAAAACTATAAACTTAGGTAATTAATAGAATGCTTATTTTTATTAAAAATTTCCACCATTCTTTGAGCTTATTAACACAACCCCATTTACACTTACATTTACCCATTTTCACATTTTTCCTTTCCAGAGCTCAATCAGGAAAAAGTAATTATTATAGTTCGCTTTCAAGTTTTTACTTGCATGCTTTTATGATATGACATGTTGAAAGATTTACTGCACAAATATACTTTCAATTTTGTTTGCACGAATTATGCAAGTTGATATTTAATTTATACAAGCCTTTTCACATACTAATTAAATTTATGGCAGGACTTCTTCACATTTCATCTTATCAAACAGTGCAAGAAATCATGGGATGAGGTTGGGTGTTTACAGTAAGTTTTCTGAAAAAAAAATTGCCTTAGTCACGGACACATAGCCAATGAATTCAGTCTAAGGAGCTCTCTACTCAGTGATGCTGTGTCCTGGATATACTTCCAGTAATTCAGTCCCATGTGTAGACTTAGCCTACAGCTAGTCAAAATTCACTGTAGTTACTGTCTGTCAGCTAAACCTCTCACTGGCAATTTCTAATTAGTATATATATATATATATATATATATATATATATATATATATAAAAAAAAGACCTACATCCCAAAATCTGAACATTATTTTGTCACTGTAAATGGAAAAAGTTCATTAATATTTTCAGGATCTTTGCACTTATATTTGAATTTGCTTCAGATCATTGTGTGACGGTTACACACCTGGCCCAGGGTCGGATCCTTTGGTTACGGCGCCAACGGTGACGTCGCTCCTCCTGGTCGCTCCTCCTGGGTCCAAGCGTGCCGCTCCAACCCCTTGGTCAGATGATCACCAGCCTCGCCTTTCCCGACTCGCTTCCAATACCTGGTCACTAAAGCAACTGTACCGATCTCCGGTCTGTCTACCCACGCTGTGTTTAGATCTTAGACAGACGGGACCAGCAGGGATTGGGGCCGATACAAGTTGAGTCCGACGGGGTGGCAAAACACAAATAAAAGAGAAAAAACGAACTCACGACACCAAAAAAGATTGCTGATGAAAAAAAATGGGTAACAACCTTTATATCTTAATGTCCGTTACATAAAAGCAAAATTGTTCTCATTTCCCAACCCGCTCTGTGGACTATGGCACCAAGCTTCTATCACACAACCTAAAGATTTCGAATTGCCTACTTTTTAGAATTGTGTATGTCGGAGTGTGGTTTGGTTCGACACTGGGGCCAATTTCTATCGATCATTCGCAGTTGATTCTTCTCTTCGACTTGAGTTGTATTTCTTCTTCTTCGTCTGGTTAGGCTGGAAGTTTTCTGTTTCAACTTGTCTTCAACTTGGGTTGTATTTCTTCTTCTTCTCGACTTAGGCTGGAAGTTCTCTTGTCTTCGACTTGGGTTGTATTTTTCTTCTTCCGCACTTAGGCTGGCAGTTCTCTAGTCTTTGACTTGGGCTGGAAGGATCTCTTGCCTGCCGTACTCAGCCGCAACTCTCTGTCGTCCTTCTGGTGATCTCTTCTTGCCGTCCGGGCTGAACTCTTCTGTCTTCGACTTGGGCTGAAGGATTTCTTGTCTGAGGATTCTCTTGCCCGCAAAGGGCGAGTGAATGGATGGCTGATGGCGTTCAGGCTCTATCCCTGCCCGCGGTCCAGCTGCAACTCTCAACTCCAACTCAACTCCAACTGATTTCTGTCGACTGGGGTCCTGCTTTTATTGACGCCGCAACAAACTGGGGTGGGTCTGTCGGCGTCAGGGTTTCTCAATAATTCCAATAGCTGCCTTATTTCTGTCTTCTCCATTATCGCTATTGTTTTCACCCCTACTTCCTCATAGTGCTTTTGGTGGGGAGGCGCATATCCATCTCTCTCGGTCTCTCGTATGTCAGGTGACCGCTTTAACCAATGGTTCCTGATCGGGCATTTCTTTCCCTTCTCTTCCGCAGATCACGTGACCGTCTTCGACCAAGCGTTCCTGATCGAGCATTTCTTTCCCTTCTCTTCCGCAGATCACGTGACCGTCTCCGACCAATTGTTATTGATCGAACATCCTTTCTCCTCTTGTTTGCGGGCGTGGTTACATCGTTCTTGTTTAAAAAAAAAATCTAATTTTTCCTTTTTTTTTTTACGTCGCAAAAAATGACCATCTTGGCCTTCTCTCACCTGGACTTTGTCAAACAGCCCGCCCGCTAATTAGTCTTGACTTTAGAAAGGATCTTTTCTGCCTTCTTGGCGCCCTCCGTGAGAGCAAAAGCAACTGTCCCTCTTTTTTACCTCTTTGTTTTTCCTGATAGTCGAAAATCTTAATTATCTACTTTGAAAATGTCTCCACTTTATTAACGTGGGTGTCCAATTCTTAACAGGTCAGGATCTGTATATCGTTCCACCGGTCACTCCCCAACCCAAAGACACTTTTTCTCTGATTAAGATTGTTTCATTGTTCCCAAAATTTCTCTTTATCCAAATTGATAAGGTGTCTTTTCCATGCAAAAGTAGGCTAGGTGCTTTGACCGATATCTGGCTTCCATCAAAGCGGCCCGTTTTGATATCATGTCTTTTTTCCCTTTCTTTCTTCTTATTATTTATAATTCTATTCTTCCAATTGTCTTTCGAAAATCGGCCAAGACGCTGACCTAAATCTCTTTCTGACTCCTATCTCCACCCTCAATTGGGTCATGCATCATACAACTCTTTTTCTCTTTTCTTCTTTCTTTTTTTTTTTTCTTTTCTTCCTTCTTCTTCCCTTAAGATCGTCTAGTACAATCTTAGTGAGTTATTTTCAACTCAGTTATTTTCCGTTTTAAAAAAAAAAATCAACAACCTGTTTAGTAACCGAGTAAGAAAAAATTAAATCATATTTCTATGAATATTTCTAATAATGCAAGGTGCCACAATCCTCCCATAACCGATTTGTCATTTACCCGTAAATGACACCTAAACCCAATTACATCATTTAACATGCACCATGCATTTGTCTCATGCAATTCTATTCTACTTTCTAACATGCAAGGGTAATGTTCTTTCCATTTTCTTTTGTTCTACATGCAATGAAATGTTCTTTTCATTTTCTTTTGTTCTACAGGCAATGTAATGTTCTTTTCATTTTCTTCCGTTCTACATGCAATGAAATGTTCTTTTCATTTTCTTCTGTTCTACATGCAATGAAATGTTCTTTTTCATTTTTCTTCTGTTCTACATGCAATGAAATGTTCTTTTCATTTTCTTTTGTTCTACATGCAATGAAATGTTCTTTTCATTTTCTTTTTGTTCTACATGCAATGAAATGTTCTTTTCATTTTCTTCTGTTCTACATGCAATGAAATGTTCTTTTCATTTTCTTCTGTTCTACATGCAATGAAATGTTCTTTTTATTTTCTTTTGTTCTACATGCAATGTAATGTGTGCGTGTGTTTGTAGGTGCAGATGTGTTCACTAGGGTTTGTTCTTCTTGGTCAATGTTTTCCTCTCTGCCCGGGGAGGTTTTCCCGCCACACGTGGTGGTCTCACGCCAGCCTCCTCCATTGGTCTTTCAGCAATTTCTTCGCCAGTCCTGTCTGAGTAAGGAACACTGCTCGGCATCTCCTCTCGAGTTGTTGCATGCTCACTAGACTGTCGTTCGCTAATCTTCTCTTACTCTTAATCTTCCATATTATTACACCCCGATGGCTACAACTAGGAATGTACCCATCACTATTGACCAACTTATCGCGATCTGCTCATCGTCTTCCCAAGCCACACCTTCGTCTACCAACGCACTTAACTTATCCCTTAAGTGATCCATATCGATCTTTTCTATTGGCTTCATTAATACTGGCATCTTATTTAAGGTGACATTAGAGAATCTCCTCACTATTGGCTCCCATAATTCTGTACAATTGACTAAGCCTCTACCAATCATCTCTACGAGTGAATCTTTTTCTTCATATCTTTCTTCCATCTGGTAATAGGGGGCAAGGAGATGGACACCCCAACCGCCGAACATCCATGGGTAGCGTCACCAGGGATAACGGTGGCCTTATTCTTAATGTCCTTGTGGACTCTCCCCACATACCCTAGACAGGCTGATATGTTTCTGTGTGGCTACTGCCCACACCCCGTCCTGAAACACTGATAGCTTGTGGTAATGCCGAGTTTGTTAATACCTCTACTTGGCAGATTCTTTTGATTCCTTCCCCTTCCCTTCAAACAATTCTAATATGCACATTCTGTGGTTACCAGTTTTATAGATAGGGCTTAACGAGGTACAGGTCCCTGGGGTATCATCTCTACACCTTCTAGCTTCTTCAGCTGATAGTAACATGAATTTCGTTCTCCCCCAATTTAATGCTATGTAGTCTGCTTCCACCTTGTACCTAGCTATCATTCCTGAAAGGTAACAAATTCTCTTGTTGTGGGGATGTGATGGCGATCTCACGGGGTCTTCTCTGCACTGATTCAGTCGACGACTGAACATGGCTAATCCCCGCTGAGGGCTCCACCCCCGTCACTCGGACTGCTTCGTTTATCTGGTCAAGTTGACCTATCTCCTCATCTTCTTCGGAGTCTTCCTCCGTCTCCATTCCTTCCGGTTCAACCAGAGTTACCTTCCTTTTCCTTGTCTTCTTAGGCCTCGGCTCGCTCATTTGCAGGTTAGCTATTTCAGCCTTCTTCAGATCATTGGCATGAACCCTCCTCGCTCGTCCTGCCACTTGATCCCATATTACATATGATACTGGGCCCATCTGCTCCACTATCCGGTAGTACGGTTCCCATCTCTGGTCTAGTTTTCCTTCTCTCTCTGGTGGATTTTATAGTAGACAGGGTCTCCAACCTTCAATTCTACCACCTTTCTTTCAGCATTCACCCTCTCATTTCTTTTCTTCTGGGCCCTCTTTATTCTTCTTCTGGCCTGTACGAATATCTTATGTTGCTGTTCCAGCAATAGTTGATGATGATCTTCTCCCATATACCTTCTTCAGGGCTTCAGTAGGTTATCTACAGGCAGGACCACGTCTCTGCCAAACAACAAAAATAAGGAGAAAATCTGGAGGTTTTCGTTTATCGTAAACCTCACGGCCGCCAGAGCCTGCGTCAAATACAAGTCCCAATTTCAATGTTTTCTCTGACCAACTTGGCCAATACATCTCCCAAGGTTCTATGAAACCTTTCCACTTTTAGCATTTCCTGGGGGTGATATGGGGATGTTTTTATGTGCTCTACATTCAAACCTGTCAAAACCTCTCTCATGATGCTGTTCACATTCTCCGTGCCATTATCTGTTACCAATTGCACAGGGCACCATACCTAGGGAAGATTTCATTATTATCAACCCGGCCACAGTTCTGGCCTTCTTGTCTGGTACTGCAAATGCTTCAGAGGCCAATTTGTTAGCCAATCGACAAAACTCACTATATAGTTGTTTCCTTGTGCAGTTTCCCCATATGGTCCTGATACATCCATACTCACTTTCTCGAAGGGGAAGTTTGGTACGTCTGTTTCCTCCAAGGGTGCCATTTCCTGCCTTCTGCTCTGCGACTGGCACACTACACAACTTCGAACATAGTTCGTGACTTCTCCGTACAGTTTGGGCCAATAGTACTTTCTTCCTATGAGATCACATGTCCTATCAATTCCCATGTGACCCAACCTTTCGTGGCACTGTTCCAATATCTCTGGTCTTAAACTTTTGGGCACATACAACTTGGGTTTGACTTCTTCATCCCTTCCCTGAGAGATAATACAGCCTTTCCTCTATTATGGCATACTTGGTGGTCTCTCCTGACTTCACCTTCTCTCTCAGAGCAGTTATTTCACTGTCTGCTTGCTCCTTCTCAATTCCTTCTGTCCAGTAAGGATCGGTTATTATCTGGGCGTCCCCTTCTTCGTCCGATTCTAATATAGGGCGATCTTTTAGCTTATTAGAGTTAATTGCTCCTATTCTATAGGCTTTATCATCTACTCCCTGTTCTACCCTTACAGATCTTTTCTTCCAGTTGTTTCGGTATTCTTGAGAGTAAATCTGCGCACGTGTTTTCCTTTCCTGCCAAATACTCTATCTTACAGTGGTAGCCACTTAACTTAAGTGCCCACTGTTGAATTTTTCTTATTATTTGTCCACTCTGCCTGCAATAGGTACTGCAGAGGCTTGTGGTCTGTCTTTATAGTGAAGACCGCACCATTTAAATAGTAGTCCAGTTTTTGGAGAGCATACATGATAGCATATGCTTCCCCCTCTCTATTACTGGCCACCTCTGTTGTGTCTCTGAGAGCTTATGGGAGAGGAAGTATATCGGTACTTCCTCTGGTATGCCTGGCACTGGTCCTTCCTTTATCAGGACACGGCTGGGTAAGTACTGCCCCTACACACTGCTCACTGGCATCCGTGTATAATATCATGGGCTTGCTGAGGCCTGGATACGTCAGCAGTGGAACGGTCGTCAACTGTTCCTTTAGCGAATCAAATGCTCGTTGACAGTCCTCTGTCCACTTGAACCTAGCGTATTTCTTCGTCAGGGCCACTAGCGGTATGGCAATTCTTGAAAATGCCGGGACGAAGCGCCGGTAGTAGCCTATAGCTCCTATAAACCTCTTACCTGCCTCACTGTCTTAGGCTCTGGCATTTCCTTATGACCTTTACCTTATCCATGTCGGGTTTAATACCGTCTCCGTTTATGACGAAGCCTAAATACCTAGTTTCTTCCCTCAGAAACTGACACTTTTGACAATTTCAATTTTAATCCGTGTTTCCTCAACCTTCCCAACACCTGTCTTAAATGAAAAAAGTGTTGTTCCACTGTCTCCGAAAATATCAAGATATCGTCCAAATACGCCATGGCAAAGCTCTCGTATCCTCCTAACACTATTGACATTAGCTGTTGGAAGACTCCCGGGCATTAGCTAAACCGAATGGTATCACTCTGAACTGAAACAGTCCCAGGTGACACGCGAATGCGGCCTTCTCATGTCAGCCTCATCCAGGGCTACCTGCCAATACCCGGACCTCAAGTCCAACGTAGAGAAGTACTTTGCCTTCCCTAATAATGCCAAAATGTCGTCTATCAATGGCAATGGCACCGCCAACGGCTTCGATATAAATTCAGCTTTCTAAAATCTACACAGAAACGGTGGCCGCCATCTTTCTTACCTACTATTACTATTGGGAAGCTCCAAGGAGAGATCGATCTTTCGATCATCCCAGCTTCCAACATTTCCTCTACTGCCTCTTCTACAAGGGGTCTTTTATGTATAGGTGTTCGGTAGGGTTTTAATTTCACAGGGGGTGGTCTCCGGTGTCGATTTTCATTTCGACTGTGTGGGTCTGACCTAGCTCCTTGTCTGACTGGGCCACCACATCTCGATTGTTCCTTAACAGACCCCCACTCTGGTTCTAAATTCATCCGGTGCTAATATATCCTCATCTAAGATTCCTTTTGTTTGCTCTACTAGCTTCCTTCGTTCCTCCTCGAATCTCACCCGATTCAGAGTTCGTAGGGGAGCGCTCTCCTATCTTCTCCCTCTCCTAACCTTGATAGTCTTTTGGGCCTGGTTCACCATCATAATGGGCACCAACTCGGCTGCCTCCACTACCGTTTCGCATAGGGTTACCTCGTTATCTTCTAGGCCCTTTCCTTCTACAGGGACCAACTGCAGAGGTCCTCTCCGTACCTTTTCTGACATTAGCCTACCCTTTTCCGACACTGCGGTCCTAGGGAGGTAACTTTACATCTTCCTCCACCACTATGGTTATCTCTTCCTCTGGTGGGCATCCCAATGGCGTTCTCTCGCCGTTCACCACCAACACAGTAGGATTAAACTCTATCTGGGCCCTCTGGCTCCGGAGCCAATCTTCTCCCAAGATTGCCTCTGTACACAGGTCGGGGTTACGTAAAAGTTTTGGGTGCTTTTCACCCTCCCAATCCTCACCGGGAGCCTCACCATCCCTTTTATCTCCAGGGGGCTCCATCTGCCTGCGTGATCTCTATGTCCGCTTCCCGTAACCTTCTCTTCCGTTTCACCCGCCTGTATGTTTCCTCTCTCATCAATGACACAGATGCTCCTGTGTCCACCAAAGCCCTCATCTCTCTACCACCTATCTCTGCTCTACAGGATAGTTCTCTCTCTTGCGTTAGCAGAAGAGAACACCTGAGCTTTCTTCTTCCTGGGTCCCCACCCTTGGGTTAACCCCCAGCCATAGGCGCCGGCAGTAATAATTCATCTTCGTTTTTTATGAGGTGGAGTTCTGCGCCCCCTGCACTGGGCGACCCCGGACCTCTCCCGGTCTCCCATGGCCGTTTCTAAGAATACAGTTTCTTTTCAGGTGTCCTGGCCTCCTGCAAAACCAGCACCTTCTTGTTGGACAGCTTGCCGCAAAGTGGCCCTGCCCGACCACATGTCCAACATTTTGCTCTTTCCTTTTAACTGGGTTGGCCTTGTGTCTATCCTCAGGGAACCTGTCCTCTATTCAAGCGGTTCACCCGTTCACTGGTCCAAGCTTTTATTTCTCTTCTTTTTACTGGGCCACCTCCCTCTTGATTCTGGGGTGGCCCGCTGGCTTTTCTTGGGCTCGGCCTTCCTTGTTAATATTGGTGGGGCACCCTTCCTCAGCCCGCACCACTTAGCCAGGTGTCCTTTCTTACCACACCTGGTGCACCTGTCACGATCGAAGTCTGGGGGCAACCCCACTTCGTCGGACATTCCGCCGCCCTGTGGTCCTTGTACCCACAGGTCCAGCAGACCAGCCCGTATCGACCCGGCGTGGGCTTATAAAGCCATGCCTGGTCGACCATGCCCTTCTATTGGGGTCCTCCTCCCATAATTTCTGCCCGATCCACCTCTTCCTTAACCCTCTGATTCCACACGGGGCTCTTCCGCCTACCCCCTTCTTCCAGCCTCTTGACTTGGTATCTGCTTCTTTCCACCTCTTCACTTTATCCCACACCCCCTGGCTCTCCCTGGCCAGCTCTATCGCTGCCGACAGTCTGAGCGGTCCTTCTTTCAATACGTCGTGACGAACACGCTCGTCGCTCAGCGCCTCTACATACAGGTCCGCCAGTTGAGCCTGCATAACCGCATTATCCCTGACCACTTCCGGGGAATGCCAATGACGATAGCTTCCCCGCTCGGGCCCCTAATTCTCCCGGGGTTTCATCCCGCAGCTGTATTAGTTTTAAAAGGGCCCTCATGGCCTCTATGGCCCATACCTTCGTCGGCGAATTCTTTGGTCAGTTGTCTTTCTATTTCTTCCCAAGCCAAGCGGGGTTGGTTCTCCACGAGCCCCTTACGAACTCAGACGCTTTTCCTTTGTGGCATCGTATGCCAGGTACAGGGTTTCTTGGTCCGAGAGCTCGTAGATGGTTCGGCTCTTCTCGAGGATTGCCAGCCAGTTTTAAACTCCTTCCCGCTGCCATCAAATACTGGGACCCCGCATCGGTCCACCCAACCCCGCCCTTAGATCCAGATGATCCTGGTCACCAGCCGTCGCCTTTCCGCTCCTCCTGGGTCCAAGCGTGCCGCTTCCCCTTTGGTCAATACCTGGTCACTACCTGGCAAAAGCAACTACCGATCTCCGGTCTGTCTACCCACGCTGTGTTTAGATCTTAGACAGACGGGACCAGCAGGATTGGGGCCGATACAAGTTGAGTCCGACGGGGGTGGCAAAACACAAATAAAAGAAAAAAAAAACTCACGAGACAAAAAAAATTGCTGATGAAAAAGGGTAACAACCTTTATATCTTAATGTCCGTTACATAAAAAACAAAATTGTTCTCATTTCCCGACCCGCTCTGTGGACTATGGCACCAAGCTTCTATCACACAACCTAAAGATTTCGAATTGCCTACTTTTTAGAATTGTGTATGTCGGAGTGTGGTTTGGTTCGACACTGGGGCTAATTTCTATCGATCATTCGCAGTTGATTCTTCTCTCCGACTTGAGTTGTATTTCTTCTTCTTCGTCGACTTAGGCTGGAAGTTCTCTTGTTTCGACTTGGTGGAAGATTTCTTCTTGGGCTCGAACTCTCTGGATGGAAGTCTCTTGCCGCAACTCAGGCTGCAACTCTCTTGTCGTCGAACTTTCGGTGCATCTTCTTCTCGGCTTTCAGGCAATCTTCTTCTTCGTCGTCCGGGGCTGAACTCTTCTGTCTTCGACTTGGGCTGGAAGGATTTCTTGTCTGAGGATTCTTTTGCCCGCAAAGGGGCGAGTGAATCGGGCCTGATGCCCGCGTTCAGGCTCTTTCCCTGCCCGCGGTCCAGCTGCAACTCCAACTCCAACTCAACTGATTTCTGTCGACTGGGGTCCTGCTTTTATTGACGCCGCAACAAACTGGGGTGGGTCTGTCGGCGTCAGGGTTTTCTCGATAATTCCCGCACTCAAAAGTCGCATTATTTTTGTCTTCCCATTATCGCTATTGTTTTCACCCCTACTTCCTCACAGTGCCTTTGGTGGGGAGGCGCACACCCATCTCTCTTAGTCTCTCGTATGTCAGGTGACCGTTTTTTCGACCAATGGTTCCTGATCGGGCATTTCTTTCTCTTCTTTTCTGCAGATCACGTGACCGTTTCCGACCAATTGTTATTGATCGAGCATCCTTTCTCCTCCTCTTTCGGGCGTGGTTACATCGTTCTTGTTTTAAAAAAAAAAATCCAATTTTGCCTTTTTCTGCACGTACGAAAAATGACAATCTTGGCTTTCTCTCACCTGGGCTCTGTCAAACAGCCCGCCGCTAATTAGATGTGACTTCAGGAAAGAATATTTTCGCCATCTGTGAACTGAGACAAAAAGTTTTCCCCTTTTTGTTTTTGTCAGACCCGACAGTCAGAAAATCTTAATTATCTACATTGAAAATGTCTCCCACTTTATTATCGTGGGTTTCCAATTCTTAACAGGTCAGGATCTGTATATAGTTCCACCGGTCACCCCCTCAACCCAAAAACACTTTTTTCTCTGATTAAGAAATTTCGTTTCTCATTGTTCTTAAAATTTCCCTTTATCCAAATTGATAATGGTGTCTTTCCACGCAAAAAAGTAGGTCAGATGCTTTGACCGATATTTTTTTTATCAAACGGACTTATTTGATTCCATGTCCACTCTCTAAATTTCTTTCTTATTTTTCTAATTCTATTCCCATTGTTCTTTCCAAATTCGGCCAAGATGGGCCAAGATATCTTTCTGATACGTGTTTTTGTTAATTTTTTTTTTTTCCTTCCTTCCTTTCTTTTTTTCTTTTCTTCTTCTTCTTCCTTAGGATCGTCTAAGTACAATCTTAGTGAATTATTTTCAACTCAATTATTTTCCGTTTAAAAAAAAAAATCAACAACCTGTTTAATAAACCGAGTAAAAAAATTAAATCATATTTCTATGAATATTTCTAATAATGCAAGGTGCCACAAATAACAATTTTCAAAAAAAAAATATGATTGCCGATTAGTATCTTATAATTAATTTGGAAAATTATAAAAACCCTTACATAACTGTTTATTTCGAGAATTTATTTAGAAAAATATATAAATATATAACATTACAGAGTAAACATTTTGTTTTTAAGGAACTTCGATATTTGGCTTTATTTAAATTATGAATATTAATTATTTGATCTATCTATCTATCTAATTATATATATATATATTGATATAACGTTTTCCCTTTTATTGTCATTCCATAAATTTTTTTCCCTAAATAAATAAACCCTTTAATAAATTCATTAAAACTTAGGTTTGTGTTTGTGGTTCTTCATAAAATTGTATAATTTTACTATCGCTGATAAATATGGGTGTTTCTCTTTTGCCTCGTTATCTTAATTTCCCTACGATTCTAGTTTTATGAAACCTAGTGAATTTTGGTTATTAGACTAAAGTTGTATAACTATAGATAGATAGATAAAATGATGATATAAATTTTAGATGTGTATGCGTGTTTTATAATTTTTCAAAAATATTTTCATTTTCCCGGATAGTTGCCTCGGAATAATTTGGATATAATCTATTTTATTTTTCCATGAATCCATGAATTTGCAGATCAACTTTTGTTGCTTAAAATATAAGAGTTTTATCCAATAGTTGCAAAACATCCAAGATCATGAAATCATCTCTTTAAAAAAGAAATTTGAAAAAAAATGCAAAAATTGAACTTGAATTATTTTGTAAATATTCTTTCAAACCCTGTTTAATTATAAACAGGTATGAACGTTCTGTCGTAATTAATTTTTCTATAAACAAATTTAAAGCTTAATTGGTTCATTTTAGTGATTTCAATAAAAATTTTACCACTTTTATGTCAATGAATACGCCTTTTCAATTTCGTTTGTTCATTGTATCTGACTTTGTAACTTACAACTATAGTAACACCGTTGAACACATAAGGAAACAAACGTTTTCAATAACATTCACACCATTCATAGTATTTGCAATTGGAATATTATATACTTAATAGTAACCAGGAAATAGTGATCCGAATAGAAAAAGAGTTTGGTTTGACACAGTAGATAATAATCCCCGACAAAAAAAATTGATTTAGGATAGACTCGATATAAAGGTAGACAGAAAATTGGTTTGTATTTTACATATGCGTTTTCTCCCCATGTCACTTGATCCACAGAATTCAATATTGGTAATTTGTTTGCTTACTGGCAATCTATTTCAAAGTTGGTGTCGGCAGACAGAGGTTTGGTTTGATTTTCACACTAAAGAGAAACACACACACATTTACATACACACACAGACACACAACACAAAGATAATATTTATATATATATATATATCATAAGTTTAAGATTATTTAATAATAAAAATTTGTCTCTTAGCTGATTCATTTTATATTCAGCAGCCCAATTTTTTAGTTTCCTCAATGAGCCGTTTTTCAATCGATCGATCCACTTTCAACTGTCTTTTTTTTTTTTTTTTTTCGTTATGGCAAAAAATTTTTTCATATTTTTTATTTTTTTTTCATAACAAAATGAAAATATATATATATATATATATATATAAATATATAATTTATTTTATCTCAAATAAAGGTAATAAAGCCCAGAGCAGTGTTTATTGTATTGAAAGGGAGACAGAGAATTCTTCAGTGAGGAGAAAAGGGTAATGATAAAAGAACAGAATCTGACATAAGAGACAAAAGGATAATGATTAACGTTGAATGTTTAATTTTTTTTAATGCATTAATTATTTGGTCCCTGTCAAACCCTCCACGCCGTTTTAAATTCATTATATTCAAATTGAATGTCAAAATTTCGATAATTTTCGAGTTAGACAAAAAATTGTTAAATGGATACATTATCAAATTATACCTTTATAGATATCTGTTTAGTTATATAATATATCCATTTATTTGTTATAGATTGATTTAATGAAATTATAATTATGAAATAATATGATTTTTTTCCGTGTTCATAATGTTTAGAAATTCTGGTTGCATGCAGTTAAACCTAGATAAGAGAGATA
This sequence comes from Acanthosepion pharaonis, assembly GCA_903632075.3. Lineage (NCBI taxonomy): Eukaryota > Metazoa > Mollusca > Cephalopoda > Sepiida > Sepiidae > Acanthosepion > Acanthosepion pharaonis. Next base: position 393,174 of record CAHIKZ030001969.1, on the reverse strand, counting down.
GATATATTTTTATACATATTTATCAAAATATATATTTTCTTTTTATATTTTTTGATATATATACTATGAAAATTCCCATATAAATTTTAGAAAAGAAGATCTATATATTCTTTTGTTCCTTGTATATTCTCTGTATTTTATTTTTTGGTTATGAATTTATACACGGAATAAACATTTTTTTTAAAAAATTGACGAGAAAAGACTATTTCGTCTTATAGAGAATAATTTTTTTTTACTAATTCTTTACTAATTACTAATAAATTAATTTGTCCTGTTAAATACCCGGGGTTGAACTTTTGTACATATATGTCTTTATATAAGTCAAATACGGTAAATTAATTTAAAATAATAATTAATATAATAATTAGCACTGTGTTGCCATTTAATGTTTAAATTTTTATTCGTGTACATGTTTTTTGCTGCTCTCACAGATTCAATCTTTAACGTGTGTATCCATTTATCTGAGAATTTTTTACGTTTAACAATGATTAATGTTCATATCGTGAACAGGAAAATATGATTTTTATACTCAACTGTTTACGAGATTCAAAATTTAACGCCATATCAAATCCTTATCAGATTGTCATTTCTATCATTTACTTTTTACAGATCTTTTGGTAATTTCTTCTGCTTGTCTATTTTCATCGTAAATGTTTAAACAAACTATGCTACTTTTAGTTTCACCAGTTCAAAATGCCCATCCCATGCCTTCAGCCTCGAGAAATTTTCTTCATATTCCATTAGTGAATATGTAATTTTTAATGCATTTTCTTTTTTTTCGAGTTATTTTTGTGTAATCAACTTTACAAAAGATTAAATGTCATTCAATCAATTAACAATTTTAACATGTTAAATCTATGATTAATCCATGTATCCTCATGAAGACTGACTTTTTCCAGATTTTTCCTTCAGTTAGGTTACCAAACATTCTTTCTGTCTAAACCAGTGGCTTTTGAGCATTTTATTCTGCAGGTAAACATTAAAAGAAAAGCTTCTGGGGTGTCATGAGTTGATATATTCATGTAATAACTAGTATAATAAGTTAAATGAAATTATTATGTGAACTAAAATTAATATATTATATTGTTCAGATAAATATCTGAGAATAATTTTTTTCCTCATTATGATGTGAATTGCGGATACTGTCCGGAATTATTTTTCCGAAAATATATATTTTCTTTTCATCTTTTTAATTGAGACAAACTATTTCAGCGTGTGAGATTTTTATTCATTTCGTTCTGTCTGGGATTTACAATGGAATAAACAGTTTTTTTCTTCCTTTTCGAAAAATTTAAACCAATTTCAAAATTCTATCGTTTCGTTTATAATTCATTGCATTTTCAAAGGCTGAATTAAACGCGATGTATGCGGAGTAAACAGACGGATATCCACACAGTGAAACTGAATATATGCTGGTCATTCATTCAAAATTGAATTTGTAAGCAGTTTTTTCGTAAATATATATTTGAAATATACTATATTTATATATATATATATATATATATATATATATATATATATATATATATATATAACTGATATATGGATACAAAGAATAATCACACATAGAATTAATCAGAAGTATTAATGCGATTATTGGCGACATCCATCGCTAGAAAACATAATATATGCATTAAAATCCTGTTCATCCATAGTGCGAGTTTTGATCCTTGAAGAAAAACTTGTTGTCTGTAGTTTTTCAGTTTATTTGATGTTAAAATGCTAGTACTTACGGACAGTCTTCCATCCATCATCAGGCATGTGCTTTTATCTTATAAAATCAAAAAACTTGAATGATATATTTGTATGTCGACCGAAAGATGTTTTTGAATATCTGGTATTGTTGACGGGTGTGTAAGATCTCTTAACGTTTTGAGACGCAACGCTAAATTTTTCAAAATTTTTAAGTGAGAATTTTATTTAAATATTTCTTGTGATGTGTTAAATCCACATATTCTATTTTACAAGTGTATTAGTTTTTATGTCATGAACTAAGTATATAGTTCAATAATGGATGAACAGGATTTTAATGCATATATTATGTTTTCTAGCGATGGATGTCGCCAATAATCGCATTAATACTTCTGATTAATTCTATGTGTGATTATTCTTTGTGTATATATATATATATATATATATGACTAGTGAGTTGGTGCAAATGCCTTGATTCGCTTTATAGTCTACCAATAAAAGGTTAACCAATCAGAAGCCACAGAACATTTTATCCGTCGTGTATAAAGGTGGACATTTTTGTTTACCCTACCCGAATGACCAGTGCCAACTTGTCAGGCGAAGATGACAGAAGGAAGTATTACGTTTTGCTACTTTACCGGGATATCCACTGCTAACTTGAACTACGCTTTCCTACTGTCTCCGAAATATTCACTGCTAACCTCTGGATTCTATACTCGAAGACGACCGTCATAAAATGTCTAACAGTTTGCCTGTGTAAAAATTGGCTGGAGGTGAAAGAAAATCAGAGCAGACGTGCCGATGGCGTGAATCTGCTTAAGGTGGACCTCGAAATGCCAGCAAGTGACCCACATATTTTGAATGCGTGACATTCCTCTGCGGCATATATGGAGATGAAACATTCACAATACAGTTATGAATTTGCAACGGACTGCCGGTGACTCTTGTTTTAATTTCGAGCGACGCCTTCTGTAGCATGTCCGTTATGCGTAGCCCTCTTAATCCACTACTTGAACCGTTTAGATCTGTTGTCGTCGCAATCCGTTTGTTGCACTGTTGGATTCTTTGGAGGATGGTCGCGCTTAGTCTGGGTCCTCGTCGTCGACCTTCCTGCCAAGGGTGGCCCTACCAGCAGTTTAGAACACTCGATCGCATCGCCCTCAGAGTTATTCGACCACGCCAGCCACTCCACCACGACATGAAGTGACCATCAGATACTACACGAGGATTTCTTTATAAAATATGTTATTCATCCAGAGTTATATGAAATAAGTTTTCGCTACGTATTTCATGTGGAAATGTATCGTCACTTGACCATTTATATCAATGCAGGATAAATTATTGTGTATCATGTTTAGGGTGATATTTTTTCTTTTGTCATTGTTTATTACTGAAGCAAAATTTATGATGAAGGATATTTCAAGAAGAGGTCGACACAGAATCAGAGGCTTTCAGGGGAGCGTCTCCTCTGCGCATGCGGACAGTTTCTGTGAGAGTATTTGTGAAATCTTGATTGAAAATATGGAGTCGTCAGTTATTTTAAGATATATGATGCCGTTGCAGAGCCCAAAAACTAGTGAAAGGCGCCGATGTATATCGCTTCGTGATAAACTATATTGCATATGTTAATTGTCAATATACTGTATTCCTTAATAAAAAAATTGTTTTAGGATAAAATCGCATCGGACGCTGTATCGTTCAGTGCTTACTTGTGTTTTATTTAGTGATTATTTATTTCAAAATTTATTTAAGAAAATATTTTTAAAACATATTGCTATATTTATAAATGATCTTGTTATAATTCCGTTCGTTTCTGTCTCAGTTTCTTAGTTAGCCCGACCATTGCGTCCTGCCAATAACTCATAACTAATGCACTGTGAGGTTTTGATCGCGAGGAAAGAGAGAAAATATATATTAGAGACGCTACTTGGTTTCAGTGAGAAAAAAAGAAATAAAATATTTAAGACAGAAAGAAGAGTTTAACGTCCATGCCAACACCTCATAAATAATGGTCTATTCTGATCTGATTGCGTGGAATCCCGAAAAAAGACATATAAAAGGCGATATTTGGTTTCAGTTAGAAAAGGAAGGAAGGAAGGAAGGTAGGGAGGAAGAAAGGAAGAGAGGAAGGAAGAGACGGAGGAAGGGAGGGAGGGAGGAAGGAAGGAAGGGACGGAGGGACGGAGGGAGGAAGAAAGGAAGGAAGGAAGGAAAGGAGGGAGGGAGGGAAGAACGAAGGGAAGCAGAGATTAAATAATTAAGTAAATAAATAAACAAAGGAAGATAGAAGTGTTTAAGTTTTCTTGCCAATACCTCCTAAATAATGGACTATTCCATTTTGATTACGCGGAAAAACGGAAAGGACATATCAGGGACGCCGCTTGGTTTCAGTGAGAAAAAGAAAGAAGAATGAAAAAAAAAAGAAAGAATAAAAGGAAGAGCGGAATGAAAAAAATTACCAATTGTACTTTCAGATATAGTTGTTTACTTTCAGAAATAATCGGGTACTTTCAGAGAGTCTCGGGTACTTTCAGGATGAGTCGGGTACTTTCAGAAAAAGTTGGGTACTTTCAGAAATAATCGGATACTTCCAGAAATTGTTGGGTACTTTCAGAAAGTGTTGGGTACTTTCAGGATGAGTGGGTACTTTCAGAATTAATCGGGTACTTTCAGAAAGTGTCGGGTACTTTCAGAATGAGTCGGGTACTTTCAGAAAGAGTTGGCTACTGTCAGAAATAATCGGGTACTTTCAGAAAATGTCGGGCAATTTCAGGATGAGTCGGGTACTTTCAAAAAGAGTTGGGTACTTTCAGAAATAATTGTGTATTTTCAGAAAGTGTTGAGTACTTTCAGAATGTGTCGGGTACTTTCAGAAATAATCGGGTACTATCAGAAAGTGTTGGTTACTTTCAGAAAGAGTTGGGAACTTTCAGAAATAATCGGGTACTTTCAGAAAATGTCTGGTACTTTCAGGATGAGTCGGGTACGTTCAGAAAGAATAAGGTACTTTCAGAAATAATCGGGTACTTTTAGAAAGTGTCGGGTACTTTCAGGATGCGTCGGTTGCTTTCGGAAAGAGTTGGGTATATTCAGAAATAATCGGGTACTTTCAGAAAGTGTCGTTGTACTTTCTGGATGAGTCGGGTACTTCCAGAAAGAGTTGGGTACTTTCAGAAACTTTTCGCAAATTAAATGATTAGCCATCTTATTGATTCATGTAGTTCTCGTCTGATGTAATGGAGTTGGTTCGGTTTCCCTTTTTTGCCCGGAAGTATGTACGAATGTGGTCCGAAAATTTATTCGGCTGTCAATGAAGGCGTGATGCTAGGCTTGTGAAATCGTCCATGCGTTAATTTCAACTCCTCTTATTAATAACTGCTTTGTTTATTTCTAGCTACCAGGGTCACTTGAAAAATCCATAGGCTCACTACAAAGGAGTGACGCTAGAGCCGTGAAATTTTGCATGCAATAATTTCAACTCTCCTCATTAATAACTGCATTGTTTCTTTCCGGGTACGAGGGTGGGATGAAAAAAAAGTTAATCGGCAGACAATGATGGATTGATGTTAGAGATGTGAAAATTTGCATGCATTCATTTCAACTCGTCTTATTAATAACTTCATTGTTTCTTTCCAAGTACAGGGGGGGGCTGAAAAGTTCATAAGTTGACTATAAAGTGGTGATGCTAGAGCTGTGAAATCTTGCATGCGTTAATTCTATTCTTAATAATAACTGACCTGTTTTCTACAAGGTAAGCTGACATCTGACTGCCCAGAGAAGACTTCACACGTAACTACAGGGTGTCCCATAAAAAAAACAGTATCTTTGGGTACTTTTAGAATGAGTTGGGTACTTTCAGAAAGTGTCTGGTACTTTCAGGATGAGTCGTATATATATATTGATGACGACTGATGTGATTTAGAAATTCAGGAAGCATTTCTGTCCATTTTCGTCAATCTCAATTCTTTGAAAACTACGATAACTGGCCGCTCAAAATCCGTCGGCTGTTTAGCCATACGAGAAGGGCAGAACGAAATATGAAAGTTATTTGCAAATAACTTTTAAATGACGAGTCCCGAAATCGATCAGCAATTAAACAATCCAAAATGTACCGATCAATGTCTAATAACTACGCGAGTGTCGAATGATTATTCAAGGTCATGAATTTTCAAGAAATTTATTCAAGGTTATTGCAAGATCAGTTATTCCAGAAAGATAAAACAGTGATAGTAATTTTCCCGGTTACTTTTATTTTATTTTATTTATTTACTGGGAAATAAGCAGAAGACCATCTTCGGCATCTTCTTGGCTGACCGCATCACAACTGACTCTGTGCTTGACACTATCAAACGAAAAACAGACTCGTCGCGAAACCTCATATTCACGGTCAAGAAGTAAATTTGAAATGATGTGTGCTGGTTGATCATTCCACATATTCTCCTGGTTTGACTATCATCTGTTTGCCAACATAAAAAAAAACACTTGACTGGAAAGCACTAACGCAGTGACGATGTCGCCATGTCTGCCTTTTATGAGTTTTTAGACCAACAGAATTGCCAGTCCCCTTTGAACTGTTAAATGACAGTTTACCTGGTAAGAAGCAAGACAGTTATTAATAAGAAGAGTTGAAACGACTGCATGCAAGATTTCAGCAAAAGCCCCACCCTCGTTCCTGCAAAGAAACAATTTTGGTTTTAATAAGAACACCCTTTAGCTTTCATCAAAGTCAGCCTTTCAACTTTTCAGCCCCACCCTCGTTCCTGCAAAGAAACAATGCAGTTCTTAATAAGAACAGTTGAAATGAATGCCTGCAAATTTTCACAGCTTTAGCTTTCATCCCTTCAAAGTCAGCCTTTGAACTTTTCAGTCCCACCATCGTTCCTGCAAAGAAACAATGCAGTTCTTAATAAGAACAGTTGAAATGAATGCCTAAAAATTTTCACAGCTTTAGCTTACATCCCTTCAAAGTCAGCCTTTGAACTTTTCAGTCCCCCCCTCGTACCTGCAAAGAAACAATTAGTCAGCCAATGAATCGGCCTTTTTTTCAGCCCCCTATCGTATATTTCGGTAGAATGTCCAACAAATTAACACTTATTGTGTGTATATTTATTCGCAAACACACGGACCATAGCCAAACGAGGACGGTGTACGGTAAACGGTTATTCCGTTGACTAACTTGGTTTATATAGGAATTTTTTCATTACTTAATAATTCGAACAAACGTTATAACGAAAAAATGATATTTACCCTCCGGGGTACTACTGCCCCGGTTTTGTTTTTTGTTGTGTTTTTTTTTGTTTTGTTTTGTTTTTAATCTATTCACCCTAAGCAAGCCGATAACGCCACTAATGCACAACAGCTACTGGGAGTGTAAGAGAATTAAAAAGACTTTAGAATGAACTGAAAACTCAACCCTTGACATGGAATTAAAGGATAAATCTGTACGCCTGTACAAACGAGCGAAGAAGGGAAAATAAAGAAATACTAAAAAATAAAATTTCAGAATTCGTGCAGAGACGTTAGGAGTAGAGACTTGAAGTAAACTTTCGAAGGAACCAGAAACAAGGAATAAGCCTGTTCCAAAGACTGCGGAGGAGTAAGAACCGGGCGATAGTCAAGCCTATCTACTCTTACTAAAGAGAAACAGTAACTCTTAAAGATATAAATAATGTCAAGAAACAGAAACGTAACTCGGAAAAAAACTATAGAAAAAATATATAATGTCAGAAAAGTTCAGGCAGACACGTTAGGAAAATAAAATGTTTCAAGTAAACTTTCAGGGAACCTTTCAGAGAAACCGGATTTGAATCCTAAACCGGAAACAAGGGATAACCCTCTACGCCTTTTCAAAAGACTGCGGAGAAGTGTGAACCGGGCCATTGGCGAACCTATTTACTCATATTGAAGAGAAAAAAAGGAAATAGTAAAAATAAAATATCCAAGTTCAGGCGGAGACTTCAGGAGTACACAGTTGAAGTAAACTTTCGGAGGAACCGGAAATGCAATCCTAAACAGGAACTAAGGGATAAGCCTCTACGCCTATTAAAATACCGTGGAGATGTGCGAACCGGGCGATAGGCGAATCTATCTACTCATATTAAAAAGAAAAAAAAAAAAAATAGAAAAAATAAAATGTCAGAGTTCAGGCAGAGACGTTAAGCGTATAGAGTTGAAGTAAACTTTCTGAGAAACCGGAAATCCAGTTCTAAGTAGGAAACAAGGGATAACCCTCTACGCCTGTTCAAAAGGAGTACGAACTGAGCGATACGTGAACCTATCTACTAATAGTGAAGAGAAAAATAAAACGGAAATAGGAAAAATAAAATGTCAAAGTTCAGCAGAGATTTTAGGAGTATAAAAAGTAAACATTCGGAGGAACCGGAAATCCAGTCCTAAACAGGAAACAAGAGATAAGCATATACGCCTTTTCAAAATACCGTGGAGACGTACGAACCGGACGATAGGCGAACCTAAAATTCTCATGTGAAAATAACTAAATCTGTCGTATCCAAAAAGAAAAAAAGACAAATTTAAATGATTTGTTCTGCAGAGTAAATTTTCAAAAGTACAGATTGATTAAAAAATAAAATAAAATAAAACTAAAGAGAGAGTTGAACATATTCTGTATATTTGATCTTTCGGAAGTTGAGCATCTACCAATGCTTTTTGCTTATCGAATCAGCTTAATTTTGTTTTGTCGTCTGTGACTTCAAAGAATAACTGAACGCTTTCACTGTTAAAATCTTTAATGACGTTTACACTTCCGTTGTTGAAATTAGAATTCAGTCAGACGTTAAATCTGTACGATATGTCGGCTCACGTTTCCAAATCATGTTGTTTATTGTTTAAAACACAGGCAGAAAATGGCAATGAGACGAACATAAAAACACAGGTAGAGAAATTAACTAAGCCGGCTCATATATCAAAAAAAAAAAAAAAAAAAAAAAGAAAGAAAAAAATATTGTTACAAAGAAGAAAATTTGGGTTCCAATAAATTTTGGGATTTCTTGAAAAAACGTATAAAAATGTACACCGCTTCCACCAGGCAGCGTCGCTAATAGTTGAAATAAAAAAGAAATATGTAAAACAAATAATTGGTAGTATATTAATTCCTGTTGAAACATGTTTCGTGTCAGGGCGCTGATGACGCGTACTAATTAATACGTAAATTCTCTTAAGGCATGCCGTTGCTAGAAATAAAATAAAATAACCCCCCCTTTCATTCTCTCTCTCTCTTTCTCTTTCTCTTTCTCTCTCTCTCTCTCTCTCTCTCTCTCTCTCTCTAGGACGTAAGCGTTTATAGCTTTATTCAAATTGCTTTTCTTAATTATCTATGAACGACCATGTATGTGGTCTGGTTTCTCAGAATGCTCACACAATCAGTGGAGGGTACTAGGCCAATTTGATGAGAGTTCCTAAAGTTTATCAAGACCAAACGACTTAGAAAACTGACGAAGGGGCTCTTGTTTCATGGGGCCAATGCTCCAACACAGAAGCCCTTGCTTTCAATGGCACCTATGCGGGGCGTAACTGTGGTTTTGAGCTGGTTCATGAACCAAATTATCTGCCTGATTCTGTTCCCTAACATGAAAAAACACTTGGCTGGTAATCAGTATTGCAGTGATGATGACGTCATATCTACTCTTATTGACTTTTTTTTTTACTAACTGGAGAAACAGTCTTCTTTGAACAGCCAGGTTTATATTTACCTGATAAAAAACAATACGATTATTAATAAGAAGAGTTGAAATGAATGTATGTAAGATTTCACAGCTCTAACATCAATCCTTCATAGTCAGCCTGTGAACTTTTCAGCCCCACTCTCATACATCGAAAAACATGCAGTTATTAAGAAGAAGAGTTGAAATGAATGCATGTAAGATTTCACAGTCAGCCTATGAACTTTTTAGTCCCACCCTCGTACCTTGAAAGAAACAAGGAATTTCAGCCACAGCAACAACTAAAATCGAAAGCACATGTAATTCGAAGATAAAATAATGATAATACCAAGACGCTCATGTTTACAACATCTGGATTGTTTGGACTCTTGTCCTTTTCTTTATCATCATACTCACGACGTTTCGGCCGTTGAACGCACAAACCTTCTTCAGGATTTGTCTATATTTCTGAGATAACGTATTGTAAATATTTAAACTATTTACATTGATCGGACTGTTGTCTTCATCTTTATTGTCACACTGACGTTGTTTCAGACATTTCTTTCTATATTTCTCCGGTATAGGTATTTACACTATTTATATCGTTCGGACTGTTGTCCTCATCTTTATTGCCATACACACTACATTTCTGCCGTTGTACACACTGGCCTTCTTCAGGATCGTTCCATGTCTGAGATGAGCTATTCAAACTATTTACATTGTTAGGACCGTTGTCCTCAACTTTATCGTCATGCTCACGTCGTTTCGTTGTACGCTCCGACCTTCTTCAGCTCATATATCAGGTCATCCCATAAGTTCTGTCCAAATTTTGAATAATGAAAACAAGTGACCAAATGTTACATTTAATTACAGATTCAATCAACAATGTATTTTCCCTGATTATCTAGTTCTTCCTTCCATCTATTAACAAGCTTACTAATTCCATTACTGTAAAATTCTTTTGGATTTGATTCGAAGAACTCACAAATGTCAGTTTTAACCTCTTCCTGTGTTACAAAAGCTGTTTCTTCCAAATGATTATGTAAGCTACAAAACAAGTGGTAGTCTGAAGGAGCAAGATCGGGAGAATAAGGTGGATGAGGAATTTTCTCCCAACCAAGTTCTTCGATCTTTTGTGACGTGATTCTTGCTGTGTGGGGTCGCGCATTGTCCTGATGAAACATCACCCTTTTTCGATTCACTAGAGCAGGTCTTTTTTTTTCCTCAAAGCTTGGTTCAAACGCTCTAATTGCTGACAGTATATTTGAGCATTAATTGTTGCATTAGGTGGTAAGAATTCAAAGTGGATTATTCCTTGGCGATCCCACCAGATTGAAAGAAGAACCTTTTTGCCCATGAAGTTCCCTTCTCGGCTGTGGCTGGGGTCCTTCCCTTTACCAAGCCACTGTCTACGACGCTTAACATTTCGATAAAAGATCCATTTTTTCGTCGCCAGTCACAAGTCTATCCAAAAAGGTGAAACAAGTTGGCGAGAATGGAGAGAAGAGCAGATGTCAACTCGGGATTTGAGGTTGTTTTCAGACAATTCACCCATATTCCAAGTTTAGGAACTTTTCCAAGTTGTTGAAGATGACGATGAACAGTTGTATGGTTTGAAATGAGAACCACTGCCAATTCCTCAACTGATAAAGCAGGATTTTTTTCAAGGGCTGCTTCAAGAAGCTTTTCATCAAACTCAACTGGACGTCCGGTTCGATCTTCATCTTCAAGGGTGAAATCTCCACCTCTGAATTTTTCAAACCATCTTCTGCAAGTTCTTTCATTCACACATTCCTCTCCATAAACTGAGTGAATGTTTCTAGCCGCTTCGGCTGCTGAGTTTCCTTTCTTGAACTCATAAAGCATTATGTGCCTCAAATGATTCTTGGGTACTTCCATGTTAGCAGGGTTTTAATCAAACAAAATTTAATTTTATTGTTCTCTGAAATAAAATTTGATCAGTTTAAATGCATCTAAACATAAAAATAACGTTCAGCTCCATTAGACATTATAAAATACTCTTTAAATTTCGTTCATTTTAACAAAAAGTTAAAATTTGGACAGAACTTATGGGATGACCTGATACAACGGCCGAAACGTTATAAATATGACAAGAAAGTTGAGTTGAACACACTGAAGAATGTAAAAAGCGTAAATAGTTGCAATACTTCATCTCAGAAATATAGACAATAAGTTCATATTTCAAACTACTTCTAACAACAGGTCAGGAAGGATGTATTTCTCCCACATTCTCTTCCTGGTTGGAGAAAACATGTCGGTGGGCAGATGAGGACATGGGCTACCTCAATTAAGCAGTACTATCTGGTCCAATAGTAGTTAGTCTTCGACGATGGAATCGCCATTGACTCGCCAATTCGTGTGACCTGGCTCAGGATGGGCGAGCGTGGTCAGCGATGGTCCGTGATGCTGTACTTGCTCGGGAGGAAGCCGGTTCAACCCGACCAGGGTAAAAACCGATACAAGTCAAGTCAGGAAGTATCCCCACTCATAAATAACAGGAATAAGCGCTAACAATTACTGGACACGAGAAGTCTATTGCTATTATAGAAATAATTTATTAATTTTAAAGAATTTAACACAGGCTCTTCAGTCAATTAATGGTGAATATTTTCTTATAAGGAAACTGCTAATTGCTAATTTCATTAATGCAATATATGGTCTAATACCTACGCTGTTTATCTCGAGGTCCTGGACAATTTGCAGAGACGGATATGCAATGTGATAGGTCCTGATCTGGCATCTCGTCTACAGTCACTTTCTCACAGACGTAGCTTACCTCTGTCTTTTCTACAAATGTTTTCCTGGCAACTCATCTGACGCTTCTATCACCGGTTCCCCAACTGCATAAATTGATAATAGGTTGGCATCTCGGTTCCACCCTTCCACTGTCGAAACGGTTAAATGTAGCCGCCTCTTCTACTCCAACAGCTTCTCCGCTCGCGCTTCCCGACAGTGGAACTCCCTTCCTCTTATCTGCCTCCCTGATAGATATGATCTTCAAATATTCAAATGTAATGTCAATCGACATCTTCTGATGCCTTCATCCTGATCCCCGTCTTTCTCTATATCCTTTCCTAAAACACAAATCTTTAGTCTGTTTTCTGACTTCCTGTAAATAAAATTGCGTGTTAAAAGTGCCACGCCCGCCTTTAAAATTTTAGAAATGCTTAAAAATATATTGGTGTGGAGAACAGATACTACATTTTCAGCTCAGCACGACGATCAGGAATGAACCAAATTATCATTCAATTAAAGCGGCTGATCCAGTCAGTCAGTGCTTTTATTTTCTATATATATATATATATATATATATATATATATATATATATATATATATTCTGGTTAATATTCCCATTGCAATTACAATGTTGGCCGCCAAAATTCCTTTCCATTTGAAAGAAGATTTTTGTTCTAGTGGGAGTTTCTATATGCCACTAAGTTGGACCCTCTCCGCAAAGATAAAAAAGAGACGTAAAACGACAGAGATGCGGTTTTAGGGGTATACTCCGGAAGGAAAATGTCAGCGCATCGGAAAGTTTATGGAAAAAGACACTAAGACGTAAGGGGTTACTGATAGTGAAAGAGAATGAGAAGACTTCCGGTCTTCACGATTTGAAAACGTTTTGGTAATACAGGTTGAATATTTAAACAGGTTCAGTTTTCCTTATCAAATCGCGAAATGAAAGTTGTCTTGAAAGGCCACTCTTCTTGATCATTTTGCATTAATACTGTTGTCTCCAAAGTCTCGGTGCTCGGATCTAGGCAGATCCTAATTTTCATCAATGACGTTCTTGTTTACTTAG